>CAWUFW010019814.1:0-172724 GCA_963921515.1 Calotriton arnoldi
AGTGTAGGGTCGTGCTGGGGGTGGTGTTTCAGGGTTTAGGGCAGTGCAGTAGTGTTCGGGCAGTGTAGGGGTCGTGCAGGGGGTGGTGTTTCAGGGTTTAAGGCAGTGCAGTGGTGTTCTGGCAGTGTAGGGGTCATGCTGGGGGTGGGGTTTCAGGTTTAGGGCAGTACAGTGGTGTTCGGGCAGTGTAGGGGGTCGTGCAGGGGGTGGTGTTTCAGGGTTTAGGGCAGTGCAGTGGTGTTCGGGCAGTGTAGGGGGTCGTGCTGGGGCTGGTGTTTCAGGGTTTAGGGCAGTGCAGTGGTGTTCGGGCAGTGTAGGGGGTCTTGCTGGGGGTGGTGTTTCAGGGTTTAGGGCAGTGGTGTTCGGGCAGTGTAGGGTGTAGGAGAGTAGGATCTGCTTCACAGGGGTACCCCCACTTTTTGCTGATACTTCACTGGTTTTCGACATTAGTCTGGCTGGGGCCCTGCTATTCAGAACCCCAGCCTAGCTGTTTCCTCTTGAAAAGGGTCTCCATGTGCCTTAGGCACATCACTGATTGGGATCTGGAGTGCCCTTGTAAGTCCCTAGTATATGGTATACTATGTACCAAGGGCATAGGTACCTCAGAGGCCTGCCAGGGGCTGCAGCATGTATTATGCCACCCCTGGTAGGCCATCCAAACTGACACCACAGGTCTGCTACTGCAGCCTGGGTAAGGTGGTGCATGCACCCCTTGCTGTGGTATAGGTTACCTATATCACTAAAAGCATACACACATATAAACCTATAAGTCACTCCTAAGCCAGGCCTTATCAATCCTAAAGGCAGAGTGCGTGGTTCTTATGTGAGAGGGTGCCCCTGCATGAGCAGGGCCCCTCTGCAGCGTTCGGAGACCATCTCTGATGCTGTTTGTAGTGCAGCCTGACCATATACTCTTAAACGCATTATATCCTCGCGGTAAAATGCTAACTATGGAATGGCTGCACCAAAACATGTCGTGTTTGGTGTCAAACATCTTGGAATACTACCCCCCGCCAATCCTGGTGGCGGGGGTAGCATTCCACCCTTCTAGAGGGAAAGGCATGTTAACTCTGACGAGTCCGGTAACTTCTTTCCAGAGCCCTGGCATCACAAAATGGATGCTGCTGCCACAGACACGAGTCTGGCCTCCTGCTGCTGGACGAAACTCTGGCAGGGGAGGCCTGGACAATAGGTTTCCTGTCCCAGGGAGGTGTGACCACCTCCCCAGACAGGACAATGTGTATTGGGGCTGGGCGGGAGCACTTTCGGGTGCTTTGAAGTCCTGCACTGGGGGCACATTTGGTGTCCCTGTGCATACCCCAGTTCAAACCGGATCAGGGGCTTGCGGCCCCTGCTTTGGCGCGAACTGGACAAAGGGAAAGGGGTGTAGCCACCCCTCTGCCCTGACCCACCCATAGGTGGGGCCACAGAGTAGTCCATCCCCTATTTTTAGAATAAAGGTAGGAACCCAGTCCTTAGGACTTTAGATTATACCTGGTCGAAACTCTGACACGGAATCCTGGACCTTCGACGCTCTACGACAAGATTAGAGGACTGAAGAATCTCCCTTGGGGTCAAGGAGTGACTCCCCTGCTTGGCAGGCACCAAATAAGCATCTGTCCGGTTCGCATTACTGAAGCTCCCGTCGGACGCCGAAGTCATCGCATCACCAGAGGTGGATTCTCAGACTTCCCCGAGGCTACCCTGAGTCCCCAGCAAAGCTGAGGCCCGTGGCTATCGTGGGTGACTTGAGACCGTGACCCCTGGACACCGAGCACACTTGCAAGTGCACCATCTTCTGGGTCTCCCAAGAAGTCGTGCTTTGGGCTCCGAGTAGCCCTAGCCTCCAGCACCACCTGCACCGAAGATCACTGGCCCCCACTCCACGAGTGTCCTGTAAGCCAGCTCCACGTGCGGCGTCACGAGGCTCCTTCGCAGTCGCTAGCCCGTTGGCTAGTAGCCCTTAACGAAGGCCAATCTTTTCTTTACTTGGCAGTCTGGTTGCTCCAGGCCTGCCCTCACTTACCCTCGCTGGGTGAGTTCCCCAGACCTTGCTGGTCTGCATCATCGACGATCTACATCTTACTCGAGACTTGCCGTTGCCAAGGCCTGTTGGGTCCAATCTGGTCGCCGACACCTCTGCACTCGACAGACATCGAGCAACAGCCCGAATCCTGCTCCTGGTCGCCGACAACGCCTCCCGGACCTCGTGGCTGAAGAGTCAAGACGACCGTCAACGAACTTGAAGCACTCGACATCGGTGGGCATCTGTCCATCGCCCTCCTGGTCACTGGCTAGTGACCCAGACTCTGTCCCCTCTGCTTTCAGGTTCTTCAGAACTCCGATCCACTCTTGGATCCACCCGGACACTTTTCTCCTGGTCGCCAGCAGCACTTTGCAGCAGCTCGCCATAAGAAACGACGACGAAACCCGACCCCGAAAGGCACCTATGCACCCGGCTTCCCTGGGTGAGGTAACACGAGTACTCCGGTGCTCCAGTGGGTAGAGACTCTTCAAAGTCCTAGATCTCAAAGGGTTTTGTCCTAGTCCTCTTCTAAGTGTCCCTTTCCTCTATTTTCCCGATCCCGACTTTCTCCATAGAAGTTAACGGCGTATCGCGGTTGTGTATTTACACTGCACGCGTCTCCCGTGGGTCCCCTGTGTCACTACCTTGGGTGGTTCCTTGTGGTCCAAGCACTTCTAGAGGCTCTAGGCCTAGTGTCTAGTTCAGTCGTGGTTCGCATACCACTTTATTGGTATATGGTTTGGTACGCCCCTAGGGCCCAAACGTGTATTTGTGCTATTACTGTGATTTAAGATCTTATAACCTATGTACTTCGAACTCTAGCCTCATAAAGAGACTAGAGGGGTGTGTTTAGTAATAAATACATATATTTTGAATATATACCTGGTGTGGTGCTCTTTCATTTGGTCACTCAAGAGATTATAGACTGGTAAAACAAGCTGCTTTACATTCCTTCAAGACTTAGCCTGAAGGCTGCTCTCCACAGCTACCACTAGGATAGCTTTCAATAAGGTTGTCTTTAACCTACCTACCATAAGAGTCGATTTGGACTGGTGCAAGGTGCCCACTATAATTAGTGGACAGCATATGCCAGGCCAACTTCTCACATTGGTGTGCAGCGTGTGGGATTCCAGCTTGCTATTGTTTTACCAGATAATCTCAATTGAATTGATCAACTGAAAACCACTAAAGGTACCTAAGGTACATATAATTTAAGCTTAGAATATCAGTAAGTTCTACTGAACTTAGAGTTGTGTGTTAAGGGATAGCACAACCCTTTCTACAACTCAAGAGAGTTTAGTAGGCCACACTAGAGTAGGTAGTGCATACACCACACCACACTAGTAATGTCTTTAAAAGCAGGATCTAGAGATGCCCTGCAGGAAGCCATTGAGCTTCCCCCTCCAAGTATGACACACTCCCATTCTTGGAACTGAGAGCTTTGTGTAACGTGAGGAAATTAAGGACAGGCCAAAGTCCCACCACCCAACACCTCCAGGAGATGTTGGTGGCTTATGATCTTAGTAAGTCCTCAGAGACTGAAGGGGTAGGAGCAGAGGGTGGGCCAGCAGATGAGGAAGGGGCCAGGGGTACTACTACCCCCAGCCCCCCTCTGAAACTGACCAGGAGGGTGACAATGACCCTGACCTGGAAAACCCAATCCCTTCTGGGGAAGATGAAGATGAGGATCTAGAGAACCACACCTTTGTCCCCCCAGGAAGGATTATGAGTGTGCTCAGAAAGTCTAGGTCTCCTTCTCAGGAGTCTAACCACTCTGGCACCTCAATAGGGAGCTCTGTTTCTTCTCACAGGAGGGAATCCTCTCATGAGAGAAGAAAGAGACTGGTCCAGTATGAGGAAACTCAACTGGAGATCAGGAAGAAGCAATTGGCTTTAGATAGAGAATCCCTAGATCTCCTTAAAGAGAGAAGAAAGTTGGGACTAGAGTCCCATGGTGGCAGCCATATCCCTAGAGATAGGGAAAGGTCCTATGACCATAGGAACCTGAGCAAGATTGTCCCTCCCTACCAGAGTGGGGATGATATCCACAAATGGATAACTGCTTTAGAGAGGGCCTGTAAAGTACAGAAGGTCCCTCAGGAGCAGTGGGCAGCAATCTTGTGGCTCTCCTTTGCTGACAAAGGTAGAGACAAGCTCCTCACTGTTAGAGAGGAGGATGCTGACAATTACAAGGTCTTGAAGAGTGCTCTTATTGATGGGTTTGGCCTAACCACTGAACAGTACAGGTTGAAGTTCAGAGACACCCAAAAGCACAGACTCAAGACTGGGTAGACTATGTGGATTGTTCTGCCAAGGCTCTGGAAGGCTGGTTGATGGGCAGTAAGGTGTGTGACTTCTCAGGATTGTATAATCTGATAATGAGGGAGCAGATTCTTAATAACTGTCAAAACCAGCTGTTGCATCAGTACCTGGTTGACTCTGATCTGACCTCTCCCCAAGAATTGGGAAAGAAGGCAGACAAATGGGTCAGAACCAGGGTGAAGCAGAAGGTACAGAACCAAGGTGGGGAAACCAAGAAGCAAGATGCTAAGAACTCTGACAAGGGTGGGGAGAAGGGTAAAGATCAAAAGTCTTCATCAGGCCCCCAAAAATCTTCTTCTGGTGGGGATTCCCAGTCTACCAAGGGTAAAGGCCAAAGAAAACCATGGTGCAAGGTCTGTAAGCAAAAGACCCACTGGACCAGTGATTGCACCAAGTCCAAAGACTCCAGTCCAGCATCCACCAATGCCCCTAAGGCACCTGTTCCCCCTAGTACAGTTGGTGGAAGTGCTCCAGCAAAGGGTTTAGTAGGGTTCACCCTGGGAACTGAGTTGGGCTCTGACTTAGTCAGGGAACTGACTCAGGCTGTGTTAGTCTGTGATGGAGGCATGGATGTGACCTCCACTGTGAGTCCCAGTAATCTGGGCAAGTACAGACAACAGCCTTTAATCAATGGACGAGAGGCTTTGGCATTTAGGGACACAGGGGCAAGTGTCACAATGGTGACACAAGACCTTGTGCTACCTGGGCAAGTTATACTTGGTGAGATGTACCAAGTGACCAATGCTAGCAATGTCAGAACAGACCATACTCTGGCAGTTGTTAACTTCTCCTGGGGAGGGGTAACTGGCCTTAAGAAGGTTGTGGTAAGTGGAAACCTACCAGTCGAATGCTTGCTTGGCAATGACTTAGAAACTTCTGCTTGGGCAGAAGTGGAGCTCAGGACCCATGCAGAAATGCTGGGGATCCCTGCAGATGTGTTTGCTGTGACCAGGTCACAAGCTAAACTGTCTAAAACTGAACAGGCCTTGGATTCTGGAAGAATGGACCAAGTGCCTTCCAAGAGGAGGAGTAGTAGGGTTAAGGCAGTGCCTTCCCCCTTGGCTCAGGAGGAAGATCAGTCCCTTGAGGGGGATGATCTCAGCCCTGAAGAAGGAACCGTCCCAGAGGAACTTGAACCTGAACAGGTTGAGTTCTTGGGGACAGGGGGACCTTCTAGGGCAGATCTGAGCCAGGAGCAGCAGAGCTGCCCCTCCCTTGAACCCCTCAGACAGCAAGCTGCTGCTGAGGCTGCTGGGAAAGCTAGTGGTCCCCATACAGTGTATTGGGATGATGGACTCCTGTACTCAGAGAGTAGAGACCCCAAGCCTGGTGCTACCAGGAGGTTGGTAATACCTTTGAAGTTCAGGGGCTTCCTATTGACCCTAGCCCATGATATTCCCTTAGCAGGACACCTGGGCCAGAACAAGACTTGGGACAGAATTGTCCCTCACTTTCACTGGCCCCACATGTCTGAAGACAGTAAGGAGTTTTGTCGCTCCTGTGTAACCTGCCAAGCCAGTGGCAAAGCAGGTGGCACTACAAAGGCCCCCTGATACCACTACCTGTGGTGGGGGTGCCCTTTGAGAGGGTAGGGATTGACATTGTTGGTCCCATGGATCCCCAAACAGCATCTGGGCACAGATTTATACTGGTGGTAGTGGATCATGCCACCAGGTATCCAGAGGCTATACCCCTTAGGACCACTACAGCACCTGTGGTGGCAAGGGCCCTCCTGGGAATTTTCTCGAGTGGGCTTTCCTAAGGAGGTGGTATCAGACAGGGGTGCAAACTTCATGTCTGGGTACTTAAAAGCAATGTGGAAGGAGTGTGGAGTTACTTATAAGTTCACCACACCCTATCACCCACAATGCAATGGTTTAGTTGAGAGATTCAACAAAACCTTGAAGGGCATGATTAAAGGGCTCCCAGAAAAGCTTAGGCGTAGATGGGACATACTCTTGCCCTGCCTTTTATTCGCATATAGGGAGGTGCCTCAGAAGGGGGTTGGTTACAGCCCTTTTGAACTTCTGTTTGGCCACCCTGTGAGGGGTCCACTGTGCTTGGTGAAGGAAGGATGGGAGTTACCTCTCAAGCCCCCAAAGCAAGATATAGTGGACTATGTACTTGGTCTCCGCTCCAGGATGGCTGAGTACATGAAAAAGGCAACCAAAAACCTTGAGGCTAGCCAGGAACTTCAAAAGGCCTGGCATGATCAAAAGGCTGTTCTGACTGTTTACCAGCCAGGACAGAAGGTGTGGGTGTTGGAGCCAGTGGCCCCAGCAGCTCTCCAAGACAAATGGAGTGGACCCCACACTATTGTTGAGCAGAAGGGTGAGGTCACTTACTTAGTAGACCTGGGAACACCCAGGAGTCCCCAAAGGGTTCTCCATGTCAACAGACTTAAGCCATATGTGGACAGGGCAGACATGGGCTTGCTCATGGCTACTGATGAAGGGCAGGAGGAAGAGAGTGACCCACTCCCTGACCTGCTCTCACAGAACCCTGACGATGGGTCAGTTGATGGTGTAGCCTTGTCAGGCAGCCTCACTACCCAGCAACAAACTGATTGCAGGCAAGTCCTCAATCAGTTTAGACATATGTTTTCACTGACACCCAGTCAGACCACCTGGTGCACTCATGAAGTGGACACTGGGGACAGTCTGCCTATTAAAAACAAGATTTATAGGCAACCTGACCATGTCAGGGACTGTATCAGGACTGAAGTCCAGAAGATGTTGGAATTGGGAGTGATTGAGCCCTCAGATAGCCCTTGGGCTAGTCCAGTAGTCCTAGTACCTAAACCTCACACCAGTGGTGGGAAAAGAGAGATGAGGTTTTGTGTAGACTACAGGGGCCTCAATGCAGTCACTAGGACTGATGCCCATCCAATACCCAGGGCAGATGAGCTCATAGATACTTTGGCCTCTGCCAAATATCTCAGCACATTTGACCTAACAGCTGGCTACTGGCAGATCAGACTAGCTGATGCTGCAAAGCCCAAAACAGCATTTTCAACCCCTAGTGGGCATTATCAATTTGTGGTGATGCCCTTTGGTCTGAAAAATGCACCTGCCACTTTCCAGAGGTTGGTGAACACAGTTCTCACAGGACTGGAAGCCTATAGTGCAGCTTATCTAGATGATATTGCTGTCTTTAGCTCCACCTGGGAGGATCACCTGGTCCACCTCAGGAATGTTTTACAGGCCCTCCAAAAGGCAGGCCTGACTATCAAGGCCACTAAGTGCCAGATAGGGCAGAGTCAGGTTGTGTACCTGGGCCACCTTGTGGGTGGAGGCCAGGTTCAACCTTTGCAGAGCAAGATCCAGACCATCATGGACTGGACTGCTCCCACTACCCAGACTCAGGTGAGAGCCTTCTTAGGCCTGACTGGGTACTATAGGAGATTTGTCAAGGGGTATGGATCAATAGTGACACCCTTGAATGACTTAACTTCTAAGAAAATGCCCAAAAAGGTTCAGTGGACAGTTAGCTGTCAAAAGGCATTTGATGACCTCAAGCAGGCCATGTGCACTGCTCCAATTCTGCAGAGTCCTGATTACTCCAAAAGTTCATTGTTCAAACAGATGCATCTGAATTGGGGGTAGGGGCTGTACTGTCACAATTGAATGAAGAAGGTCAGGATCAGCCAGTAGCTTTTATTAGCAGAAGGCTGACCCCTAGAGAGAAACGTTGGTCAGCCATAGAGAGGGAGGCCTTTGCTGTGGTCTGGGCTCTGAAGAAGTTGAGGCCATACTTGTTTGGTACACACTTCCTGGTTCAGTCAGACCATAAGCCCCTCTTATGGCTAAAACAAATGAAGGGTGAAAACCCCAAACTGCTTAGGTGGTCCATTTCCCTACAGGGGATGGACTTTACAGTGGAACATAGGCCTGGGAGTAACCATGCGAATGCAGATGGACTCTCTAGGTATTTCCACTTAGAACATGAAGACTTAACTGGGCAAGGTTAGTTTAATGTCCCTACGTTTGGGGGGGTTGTGTAGGAGAGTAGGATCTGCTTCACAGGGGTACCCCCACTTTTTGCTGATACTTCACTGGTTTTCGACATTAGTCTGGCTGGGGCCCTGCTATTCAGAACCCCAGCCTAGCTGTTTCCTCTTTAAAAGGGTCTCCATGTGCCTTAGGCACATCACTGATTGGGATCTGGAGTGCCCTTGTAAGTCCCTAGTATATGGTATACTATGTACCAAGGGCATAGGTACCTCAGAGGCCTGCCAGGGGCTGCAGCATGTATTATGCCACCCCTGGTAGGCCATCCAAACTGACACCACAGGTCTGCTACTGCAGCCTGGGTAAGGTGGTGCATGCACCCCTTGCTGTGGTATAGGTTACCTATATCACTAAAAGCATACACACATATAAACCTATAAGTCACTCCTAAGGCAGGCCTTATCAATCCTAAAGGCAGAGTGCGTGGTTCTTATGTGAGAGGGTGCCCCTGCATGAGCAGGGCCCCTCTGCAGCGTTCGGAGACCATCTCTGATGCTGTGTGTAGTGCAGCCTGACCATATACTCTTAAACGCATTATATCCTCGCGGTAAAATGCTAACTATGGAATGGCTGCACCAAAACATGTCGTGTTTGGTGTCAAACATCTTGGAATACTACCCGCCCGCCAATCCTGGCGGCGGGGGTAGCATTCCACCCTTCTAGAGGGAAAGGCATGTTAACTCTGACGAGTCCGGTAACTTCTTTCCAGAGCCCTGGCATCACAAAATGGATGCTGCTGCCACAGACACCAGTCTGGCCTCCTGCTGCTGGACGAAACTCCGGCAGGGGAGGCCTGGACAATAGGTTTCCTGTCCCAGGGAGGTGTGACCACCTCCCCAGACAGGACAATGTGTATTGGGGCTGGGCGGGAGCACTTTCGGGTGCTTTGAAGTCCTGCACTGGGGGCACATTTGGTGTCCCTGTGCATACCCCAGTTCAAACCGGATCAGGGGCTTGCGGCCCCTGCTTTGGCGCGAACTGGACAAAGGGAAAGGGGTGTAGCCACCCCTCTGCCCTGACCCACCCATAGGTGGGGCCACAGAGTAGTCCATCCCCTATTTTTAGAATAAAGGTAGGAACCCAGTCCTTAGGACTTTAGATTATACCTGGACGAAACTCTGACACGGAATCCTGGACCTTCGACGCTCTACGACAAGATTAGAGGACTGAAGAATCTCCCTTGGGGTCAAGGAGTGACTCCCCTGCTTGGCAGGCACCAAAGAAGCATCTGTCCGGTTCGCATTACTGAAGCTCCCGTCGGACGCCGAAGTCATCGCATCACCAGAGGTGGATTCTCAGACTTCTCCGAGGCTACCCTGAGTCCCCAGCAAAGCTGAGGCCCGTGGCTATCGTGGGTGACTTGAGACCGTGACCCCTGGACACCGAGCACACTTGCAAGTGCACCATCTTCTGGGTCTCCCAAGAAGTCGTGCTTTGGGCTCCGAGTAGCCCTAGCCTCCAGCACCACCTGCACCGAAGATCACTGGCCCCCACTCCACGAGTGTCCTGTAAGCCAGCTCCACGTGCGGCGTCACGAGGCTCCTTCGCGGTCGCTAGCCCGTTGGCTAGTAGCCCTTAACGAAGGCCAATCTTTTCTTTACTTGGCAGTCTGGTTGCTCCAGGCCTGCCCTCACTTACCCTCGCTGGGTGAGTTCCCCAGACCTTGCTGGTCTGCATCATCGACGATCTACATCTTACTCGAGACTTGCCGTTGCCAAGGCCTGTTGGGTCCAATCTGGTCGCCGACACCTCTGCACTCGACAGACATCGAGCAACAGCCCGAATCCTGCTCCTGGTCGCCGACAACGCCTCCCGGACCTCGTGGCTGAAGAGTCAAGACGACCGTCAACGAACTTGAAGCACTCGACATCGGTGGGCATCTGTCCATCGCCCTCCTGGTCACTGGCTAGTGACCCAGACTCTGTCCCCTCTGCTTTCAGGTTCTTCAGAACTCCGATCCACTCTTGGATCCACCAGGACACTTTTCTCCTGGTCGCCAGCAGCACTTTGCAGCAGCTCGCCATAAGAAACGACGACGAAACCCGACCCCGAAAGGCACCTATGCACCCGGCTTCCCTGGGTGAGGTAACACGAGTACTCCGGTGCTCCAGTGGGTAGAGACTCTTCAAAGTCCTAGATCTCAAAGGGTTTTGTCCTAGTCCTCTTCTAAGTGTCCCTTTCCTCTATTTTCCCGATCCCGACTTTCTCCATAGAAGTTAACGGCGTATCGCGGTTGTGTATTTACACTGCACGCGTCTCCCGTGGGTCCCCTGTGTCACTACCTTGGGTGGTTCCTTGTGGTCCAAGCACTTCTAGAGGCTCTAGGCCTAGTGTCTAGTTCAGTCGTGGTTCGCATACCACTTTATTGGTATATGGTTTGGTACGCCCCTAGGGCCCAAACGTGTATTTGTGCTATTACTGTGATTTAAGATCTTATAACCTATGTACTTGAACTCTAGCCTCATAAAGAGACTAGAGGGGTGTGTTTAGTAATAAATACATATATTTTGAATATATACCTGGTGTGGTGCTCTTTCATTTGGTCACTCAAGAGATTATAGACTGGTAAAACAAGCTGCTTTACATTCCTTCAAGACTTAGCCTGAAGGCTGCTCTCCACAGCTACCACTAGGATAGCTTTCAATAAGGTTGTCTTTAACCTACCTACCATAAGAGTCGATTTGGACTGGTGCAAGGTGCCCACTATAATTAGTGGACAGCATATGCCAGGCCAACTTCTCACATAGGGGGTCTTGCTGGCGGTGATGTTTCAGGGTTTAGGGCAGTGCAGTGGTGTTCGAGCAGTGTAGGGGGTCTTTCTGGGGGTAGTGTTTCAGGGTTTAGGGCAGTGCAGTGGTGTTCGTGCAGTATAGGGGGTCCTGCTGGGGATGGTGTTTCTGGGTTTAGGGCAGTGCAGTTGTGTTCGAGCAGTGTAGGGGGTTGTGCAGGGGGTGGTGTTTCAGAGTTTAGGGCAGTGCAGTGGTGTTCGGGCAGTGTAGGGGGTCGCGCTGGGGGTGGTGTTTCAGGGTTTAGGGCAGTGCAGTGGTGTTCGGGCAGTGTAGGGGGTCATGCACGGGGTGGTGTTTCAGGGTTTAGGGCAGTGCAGTGGTGTTTGGGCAGTGTAGGGTGTTGTGCTGGGGCTGGTGTTTCAGGGTTCAGGGCAGTGCAGTGGTGTTCAGGCAGTGTAGGGGGTCGTGCTGAGGCTGGTGTTTCACGGTTTAGGGCAGTGCAGTGGTGTTCGGGCAGTGTAGGGGGTCGTGCTGGGGCTGGTGTTTCAGGGTTTAGGGCAGTGCAGTGGTGTTCGGGCAGTGTACGGGGTTGTGCTGGGGCTGGTGTTTCAGGGTTTAGGGCAGAGCAGTGGTGTGCGGGCAGTGTACGGGGTCGTGCTGGGGCTGGTGTTTCAGGGTTTAGGGCAGTGCAGTGGTGTTCGGGCAGTGTAGGGGTCGTGCTGGGGGTGGTGTTTCAGGGTTTAGGGCATTGCAGTGGTGTTCGGGCAGTGTAGGGGGTCATGCTGGGGCTAGTGTTTCAGGGTTTAGGGCAGAGCAATGGTGTTCAGGCAGTGTAGGGGTTGTGCTGGAGGTGGTGTTTTAGGGTTTAGGGCAGTGCAGTGGTGTTCGGGCAGTGTAGGCGGTCTTGCTGGGGGTGGTGTTTCAGGGTTTAGGGCAGTGGTGTTCGGGCAGTGTAGGGGGTCTTGCTGGGGCTGGTGTTTCAGGGTTCAGGGCAGTGCAGTGGTGTTCAGGCAGTGTAGGGGGTCGTGCTGAGGCTGGTGTTTCACGGTTTAGGGCAGTGCAGTGGTGTTCGGGCAGTGTAGGGGGTCGTGCTGGGGCTGGTGTTTCAGGGTTTAGGGCAGTGCAGTGGTGTTCGGGCAGTGTAGGCGGTCGTGCTGGGGCTGGTGTTTCAGGGTTTAGGGCAGTGCAGTGGTGTTCGGGCAGTGTAGGGGGTCGTGCTGGGGATGGTGTTTTAGGGTTTAGGGCAGTGCAGTGGTGTTCGGGCAGTGTAGGGGGTCGTGCTGGGGGTGGTGTTTCAGGGTTTAGGTCAGTGGTGTTCGGGCAGTGTAGGGGGTCTTGCTGGGGGTGATGTTTCAGGGTTTAGGGCAGTGCAGTGGTGTTCGGGCAGTGTAGGGGGTCTTGCTGGGGGTAGTGTTTCAGGGTTTAGGGCAGTGCAGTGGTGTTCGGGCAGTGTAGGGGGTCATGCTGGGGGTGGTGTTTCAGGGTTTAGGGCAGTGCAGTGGTGTTCGGGCAGTTTAGGGGGTCGTGAAGGGGGTGGTGTTTCAGGGTTTAGGGCAGTGCAGTGCTGTTCGGGCAGTGTAGGGGGTCGTGCTAGGGGTGGATTTTCAGGGTTTAGGGCACTGCAGTGGTGTTCGGGCAGTGTAGGGGGTCATGCAGGGGCTGGTGTTTCAGGGTTTAGGGCAGTGCAGTGGTGTTCGGGCAGTGTAGGGTGTTGTGCTGGGGCTGGTGTTTCAGGGTTCAGGGCAGTGCAGTGGTGTTCAGGCAGTGTAGGGGGTCGTGCTGAGGCTGGTGTTTCACGGTTTAGGGCAGTGCAGTGGTGTTCGGGCAGTGTAGGGGGTCGTGCTGGGGCTGGTGTTTCAGGGTTTAGGGCAGTGCAGTGGTGTTCGGGCAGTGTAGGCGGTCGTGCTGGGGCTGGTGTTTCAGGGTTTAGGGCAGTGCAGTGGTGTTCGGGCAGTGTAGGGGGTCGTGCTGGGGCTGGTGTTTTAGGGTTTAGGGCAGTGCAGTGGTGTTCGGGCAGTGTAGGGGGTCGTGCTGGGGGTGGTGTTTCAGGGTTTAGGTCAGTGGTGTTCGGGCAGTGTAGGGGGTCTTGCTGGGGGTGATGTTTCAGGGTTTAGGGCAGTGCAGTGGTGTTCGGGCAGTGTAGGGGGTCTTGCTGGGGGTAGTGTTTCAGGGTTTAGGGCAGTGCAGTGGTGTTCGGGCAGTGTAGGGGGTCATGCTGGGGGTGGTGTTTCAGGGTTTAGGGCAGTGCAGTGGTGTTCGGGCAGTTTAGGGGGTCGTGAAGGGGGTGGTGTTTCAGGGTTTAGGGCAGTGCAGTGCTGTTCGGGCAGTGTAGGGGGTCGTGCTAGGGGTGGATTTTCAGGGTTTAGGGCACTGCAGTGGTGTTCGGGCAGTGTAGGGGGTCATGCAGGGGCTGGTGTTTCAGGGTTTAGGGCAGTGCAGTGGTGTTCGGGCAGTGTAGGGGGTCGTGCTGGGGGTAGTGTTTTAGGGTTTAGGGTAGTGCAGTGGTGCATGTGTAGTGTAGGGGGTCATGCTGGGGTAGTGTTTTAGGGTTTAGGGTAGTGCAGTGGTGTTTGTGTAGTGTAGGGGGTCATGTTTTAGGGTAGTGCAGTGGTGTTTGGGTAGTGTAGGGGTCGTGCTGGGGGTAGTGTTTTAGGATTTAGGTTAGTGCAGTGGTGTTTGGGTAGTGTAGGGGGTCGTGCTGGGGGTAGTGTTTTAGGGTTTAGGGTAGTGCAGTGGTGTTTGTGTAGTGTAGGGGGTCGTGCTGGGGGTAGTGTTTTAGGGTTTAGGGTAGTGCAGTGGTGCTTGTGTAGTGTAGTGGGTCGTGCTGGGGGTAGTGTTTTAGGGTTTAGGGTAGTGCAGTGGTGTTTGTGTAGTGTAGGGGGTCATGTTTTAGGTTAGTGCAGTGGTGTTTGGGTAGTGTAGGGGGTCGTGCTGGCGGTAGTGTTTTAGGGTTTAGGATAGTGCAGTGGTGCTTGTGTAGTGTAGGGGGTCGTGCTGGGGGTAGTGTTTTAGGGTTTAAGGTAGTGCAGTGGTGTTTTTGTAGTGTAGGGGGTCATGTTTTAAGATGCAATGCTCCAATACCTGACCAGTCTGCACTACATAAAACTGCAAAAAACTAAAAATAAAAAGTGTTTTGCACACTTTTGTCATTGGGCTATATTTGGGCTACATCTGGGTAATATTTGTGCTACATTTGGGCTCTTTTTTCACTGGTGGCCATCTTGGAAGACTTCTTTGTTATGAAGTTTCCTAATTTCGTCATTTACTGCAGTCTCCTCAGTAGGAAATGCTTTCAGTTTTTTACTTTGATTCCATCAAGAAGGCATTCAGATGTGTCTCACATCTGCCATAAATTCAGAATGTTAGCACTCTAGTTGCTCATTAGATCACTGGAGTAAAGCTACTGCTCACCAGGGAGTTAACTGGTAGTCTGCTGCTGGTATTGAAAGTGATTGTTTCAGTCTGCATGTCAGAATTTTCTAATGAAATAGAAGAGGATTTGAGATCTCACTTAAAACATGCCCTAATTTTTCTTTCTGCAGCACTAACCATAATTTCTATTTCAAAAAGAACCCCTCATTTTGTTCCTTTTTAAATTAAATGTTTTAAGTGTTACCGGTTTATTCCAATCAAGATGGCTTCAGGTGTGCCATACTTTTGTCATAAGTAAGGCTGTTAGCGCTCTAGTTGTTCTTTAGAACACTCTGGGAAGCTGCAGTAGAACACAAAGGCATCAACTGGCAGGCTGCTCCTGTTGAAATATAACAGGAAGATATTTGAGATCACACTTGAAATATGTCCTAATTTTTCTTTCTACAGCACTAACCATAATTTCTATGACAAAATGAACCCCATCATTTTGTTCCTTTTTAAATTAAATGTTTTAAGTGTTACCAGTTTATTCCAATCAAGATGGCTTCAGGTGTGCCATACTTTTGTCATAAGTAAGGCTGTTAGCACTCTAGTTGTTCTTTAGAACACTCTGGGAAGCTGCAGTAGAACACAAAGGAATCAACTGACAGTCTCTGCCCTTGTTGGATGTACATGTTTACTGAGAATGTCAGACTTCATTCTCACATGAGTGAGAAAGATAATGTGAATTTACAGAAAATATGCTCTCATTTTAGCTTCTGGAGCACCTTCTAAACCTCAATGGGACAAGCATGAGAAAATAGTGTTCTCTCAAACATGATTCATGATATCCCAGCAGAAGGTTTTTCACATGGTAAAATCACCTTAGAATACACCACAATTCCTGAAATTAGTATGGTACCATCAACAAATAAATTCTAATGTAACTAAAGCCTGTTATCACCCTTTATAGTTCTCCTTTTGGTGACCCTCAAAATCTTCTATTCACTACAATGCATTTCAATGAGGTACTATCATTTATATTGGTCCCAAGATGGCTGCCAGCAATTCCAGGATGAAGTGCTGACAGCCAATCAGATCTCACGATGACATGTGTGGTTAGGCTCCGCCCAGATATATATGTGAATTTACTTTTGATTTTCTCAGGAACTACTGGACGGATTTACACCATTTAAGCAAAAGGCACGACACTGAATCAAGGGCTACCTCTTTGCCAAATTTGGTGTAATTCCGTTCAGCAGTTCGGGCTGTAGCTGCGACTAAAGGTTCCTATGGAAAAATGAATGGGGAAAACGCGTTTTGGGACCCCCTTTTTTCTCGGCCCCCGCTTGACGTATCACCCCGAGACTTTCAGGATAGGAGCGGACCGGAGCGCCCCAACAAGTTGGAAACTTTCGCGAAGATTCGTCAACCGGCGCCAACGTTATTTCAAATAGAATGTCGCGGATTTCCTATGGATAATAGGTTTTAACTATAACTATCTACTGGCGACCGCCAGTAGATAATATATATATATATATATATATATATATATATATATATATATATATATATATATATATATATATATATATATACTATTGCATAACATTTAAAGACTCTTCCCCCCCATAGTTTGTTCCAAGGGCAGGCTTGAGTTCCCCTTGGGTTTTGGCTGAGGGCTCTGTGGATGTTAATTCGCCCCTCATTAAATCCTGATGTGCTGCGGCGAATGAGACCAGGCAGGACAGCAGGAGACCCTTATCAAATAAACTCTGTCCCAGGTGTAATGGGAGCGCTAATGTAACATGAGCCTTCACAGCACTATTTAAGTGTGGCTGCTCACCAACCTCTCTTTAAAAACCGGAACATGTATTTATGTTTCAGGCTAATTCTGGACGTCACCTTACACATAACAGAATTCTCTTTCCCCTCATCTTTTGGACTTTAGCTTTGATTGTGCGCATGGACTACAGCTCGGAGCCTTAGGCACTTAACTACGTAGGTACTGCTTAGGGCAGATCTGCCTTGGCAAACTTTGCCTTTCATTTAGTGCAATGACCACGTTAGACTGGGTAACAAGCTCCAACACGTATAGTCTATATAAAGTACGTTGGATAAAGGCTCGGTATAAAAAACGCTTTTATAATAGTTAACTGTACTATGTCTTCAGTAGACATTTTAAAACTAAAAATGTTTTTGAAATCTCGAGTGGGTGCAGTGTGGGAATCTCAAAAACAAGCCAAGAGACCGGGTTAGAAGTCCACACAATGCCATTCTATAATTATGCATCTTGAATAGGGCTCCCGAGCTTAGGGTATTTTATTTTTTTAACATTTCAATCTGTATTTATCCGTATTTGTATTTTGCCAATCTTATCAGTATTTTTTCACTTCCATTTTGTGTTTTGTGAACAAATGATGTTATAAAGTTGTACATTTCCACATTTATTTAACTGATAAACTCGCACTCCTACTCTGATAATTGTTATGTATTAGCAAATTAAGCAGCCAAAAATAGCATACCAACACACCCAAATACTAGAAATTTATGTTAACATAGGCCAATATTTAAGGAAATTCCATCCTGTTTTTGAAATCCCCATTCTGTGTATTTGCTCAGCTGTTGACCTGGAATTCATGAACGAGCACAGAGAGACACTTAAAGAAGCCCGACTTTTAAGTATTTTTCCACTTTTAAAGATAAAAGCAGACAGATCTATGTGTAAAAATCAGTAAAAATAGAAAACTGGGAGCCTTAATCATAAACAGTCTTGAGATGAGGGGGTGTAAGTTTCCACTGCATACATCACGAAAGAGATATCCCTTGGCGTGAAGGGGATTAAGTTTGCTCTTTCACTATGGTAGTATGTCACCCCACATCTCCACCCTGCAATTAAGCCCTGCACCCCAGGCCTAATGACTTACATAACCCAAAGCCTCCCAGCGCATGATAATTCAGACAACTACTGGAGACACTCCACCTAGAGACACCATAAAACCCCCTGGAAAGACAATCTAAAAACCCACCCCTTTTTAGATTCCCTTTTGGTCTACGGCAGTCCAGAATCTTTCCTTCACTACATCTCCCTTAATCATGACATACTCTTTGGCACTCTTTGCTCAATCCACATGCTCCCTCTGGGCTACAGATACAGCCCCTTTCTAAAGATGGAAATTAATATATGCCTACACTCCTCCTTCCACTTAGAGGTCCAAAGAACACTGTACCAGCTCTCCCCACTGCTGCACATGCACAGTGCAGACGCTCCCTGCCCAAATATGTTGTTATCTAGCCTCCATATCCCAATTGGGTGTTCCATAGTTAGGACGCTGCAAGGAGTATATTTCCCCCATACAACAAATAGGACACCACACCAGTACCCCTTCCATACACACTACACCATTGGATTTCAAATTATCATATGCCCCTTCACCTTTGAGCAAAATGGGGAAGTGAAAGGGCGTCCTCTTGTTACATAACCTGGACATTAAACATGACCAGCAGAGAGCTTTAGAATTCATGGGTTGTTTGTTCATGGCTAAATTCAGAGGGCAGTTTAAACATGCGTGCACCACTGCTTTCCACATATTAGACGTAAAGTGTGACAAATAATACATTGTAGACAGCAGTACCTCAAGCTGGCCTGTATCCCTGCAGTCAACCCCAACATTGTTAGCAAGCTGATTGGGCAAATGGGCCTCTATGGAGCCATTATTTCCCTCTGTGTGCATATTCTCCATGTCTTCTTGCCTCCGGCAAAACGTGCAGGTGGCAGGGTGAGGGCAGAGGCTAGTACATTGGTTCTCTGTCGTCCTCACGTCTTCTGTCACCCCTCCTGAGCAAGCCGTCTAGCTATGTAGTTGTCTGCTGGCCTGAGAGTCTCCCTCAGCCTGCACCCAGTCATCTTCAGCTCACCATCATAGACGTCTTGAAGGGACTGTCTGATCTGGCTCTCTCATTATCTCAGCCACCCCTAAGGAACCCGGCCTATACCTGTGCCAGCCATAAGTTTGTTGTGAGACACCTCCAGCAAACCGCAGACAATCCTAAAATGGCATCTGCCTTTTGACAGCTAACCTCTGTGAGAAGTTGGCCTGGTATATGCTGTCCACTAATTATAGTGGGCACCTTGCACCAGTCCAAACAACCCCTTATTGGAGATAGGTTAAAGACAACCTTTAATGAAAGCTATCCTAGTGGTAGCTATGGAGAGCAGCCTTCAGGCTAAGTCTTGAAGGAATGTAAAGCAGCTTGTTTTACCAGTCTATAATCTCTTGAGTGACCAAATGAAAGAGGACCACACCAGGTATATATATCAAATATATGTATTTATTCTCAAACACACCCCTCTGGTCTCTTTATGAGGCTAGAGTTCGAAGTACATACGTTACAAGTCAGTAAACCACAGTAATAGCACAAATACACGTTTGGGCCCTATGGGCGTACCAAACCATATACCAAAAAAGTGGTATAAGAACCACGACTGAGCTAGACACAAGGCCTAGAGCCTGTAGAAGTGCTTGGCCCTCAAGGAACCACCCAAGGTAGTGACACAGGGGACCCCCGGGGGACGCGTGCAGTGTGAGAACACAGCCGCAAGCCGCTACTAAAAAATTTATAATGAGCTGCGGGGAAACTAGCAAGAAAGAAAGATCTATTTTTATTGGAAACTATAAATTAGAAACCACAAAAACATATCCATATTTAGGTATTCTTGTGGATAATAAGGGCACATGGCTACAGGCCATTAGGGCAAAAAAATTGATATTCATGAAAACAACGACAGCCCTTGTAAATTTTGCTCAGAAATTAGGCAAATGGCCACCTTCGGAATTGCTGAAAATCTATCAAGCCAAGTGCGTCAGTGCAGTACTGTATGGGGCGGGGATCTGGGGATACTGTAATGTAGCAGACATACAGAAAGTGGAAAATGCTTTTATTCGTTATATACTGGCTGTCCCTCGTTCGACTTCAACCTATGTATGTCACAAGGAGCTGGGGCTAGAATACATTACGGATAAAATAAGGGTCCAGCCAGTTTTATTATGGCATCGAATCTGGACCTCAACAAAAACAACATTTAATCAAAGGGTCATAAAAGACTCTCTTAAATTGGACCAAGCCTTAACTATTAGATGGTTGAAGTATATCAAAGATTTTATGGGCGACTTAGGACAGTCAGAATTTTTTGAAAATCCATCAAAGATGACTAATATCTCTAGGAAAGATTTAAAAAAACAATGTATGTCACACTTGGAAGAACTTAGATATGAAAGTGAAGCCTATAAACCGACAGTTCTCCAAAATCAGATGATTCTTGCTTCCACTGAAATGCAACCCTACTTGACCTACTATGGAACTGGGTACGATAGATTTGAGCTTGCACTTTTTAGATTAGATTCCTTTTATCGTTTAGTATCGTTCCCTATAACAAACGATTGGTCAAAAAATGTAGGAGCCTGCCCTTGTGATGGTGTTGCGTCCCAATCGACAATTCATATTGCTTTATTCTGTAAATATTATAGAGAATATAGAAAAAGGTGGATCCTCCCTATTTTAAAAATTTGGGGTTTGAGGCAATGTCGCCCCGCTTATCTTGCATTGCAACTATTGGATAATGAATGTTATACTAGAAATATTGCACTATTTTTAAAAGCAGTAATTAAGTTCAGGAAACATTTGTAAATTTTAACGCACTGGTTTTATCTGTATAAATTGTTGAAACGAACTTAGTCTGATATGGACAGTCGCTTTTTATTTGACAAAATTGAACAAAGAAGTACTATTATAATGTGGTGGTTCGTACTCCTCTAACAATGAATTTAAATAGAATGTTCAAAATGTCTAAACGTATAAATTTGTATTTGTGTATTGTGCTTTTATGATTTTTTACCCTAAAATGAAAATCGAATAAAGCGAATTTGATTTGATTTGATTTGAACTAGGCAGTTCTAGAGTCAATACCCACGGGAGCACCGGAGTACTCGTGTTACCTCACCCAGGGAAGCCGGGTGCATAGGTGTCTTTCGGTGTCGGGTTTCGTCGTCGTTTTCAATGGCGATCTGCTGCAAGATGCTGCTGCCGGCCAAGTCGAAAGTGTCCGGGTGGATCCAAGGGTGGATCGAAGATCTGAAGAACCTGAAAGCAGAGGGGACAGAGTCTGGGTCACTAGCCAGTGACCAGGAAGGCGATGAGCAGATGCCCACCGATGTCGGGTGCTTCAGGTAGGTTGACGGTCGTCTTGACTCTTCAGCCACGAGGTCCAGGAGGCGTCCACGATGACCAGGAGCTGGATTCGAGCTGTCCCACGACGTCTGTCGATTGCTGTGGTGTCGGCAACCGGATTGGACCCAACAAGCCTTGGCAACTGCAAGTCACGTGGAAACAAAGAAAGGACGTTGATGCAGACCAGCAAGGTCTGGGGGACTCACCCAGCGAGGGTAAGTCGGGGCACCTCTGGAGCAACCAGCAAAGCCCAAGCAGAAGAAGAGTTGCCTTCGGGATGGCCCACTAGCCAACGGACTAGCGACCGCAAAGGAGCCTCGAGTGGACGCACTTGGAGCTGGCTCACAGGACACTCGTGGAGTGGAGGCCAGCGATCTTCGGTGCAGTCGGTGCTGGAGGCGGGGGCTACTCGGAGCCCAAAGCACAACTTCGAGGGAGCCCAGGAAGATGATGCACTTGCAAATGTGCTCGGTGTCCAGGGGTCACGGTCCCACGTTACCCACAACAGCTACGGGCCTCAGCTTCGCTGGGGACTCAGGGCAGCCTCGGGGAAGTCTGGAAATCCACCTTTGGTGATGCAAAGACTTCGGCATCCGGCGGGAGCTTCAGCGATGCAGACCGGACAATTGCTTCTTAGGTGCCTGCCAAGCAGGGGAGTCACTCCTTGACCCCAAGGGAGATTCTTCAGTCCTCTAATCTTGAAGTAGAGCGTCGAAGGTCCAGGATTCGGCTTCAGAGTTTCGTCCAGGGTAATCTAAAGTCCTAAGGACTGGAGTCCCATACTTATACTAAGTTAGGGGTTGGACATACTCTGGGGACCCACCTATGGGAGGGTCAGGGAAGAGGGGTGGTTACACCCATTCCCTTTGTCCGGTTTTGTGCCAGAGCAGGGGCAGGTAGCCCCTGCAACCGGTTTGAACTGGACTATGCACAGGGACACCAAATGTGCCCCAGTGCAGGACTTCAAAGCACCAGAGAGTGCTCCCGCCCAGCCCCAATACACACTATCCTGTCTGGGGAGGTGGTTACACCTCCCTGTGACAGGAAACCTATTGTCCAGGCCTCCGCTGCCGGAGTTTCGGTCAGCAGCAGGAGGCCAGACCCGTGTCTGTGGCAGTGGCATCCATTTTGTGATGCCAGGGCTTTGGAAAGTTAATACCGGGTATGCCGATGGGTACATGTTTCTCCCTCTGGAAGGGTGTAATGCTACCCCCGCCGCCAGAACTGGCGGGGGGGTAGTATTCCAAGATGTTTGACACCAAATACGACATGTTTCCGTGCAGCCAGTCCAAAGTTAGCATTTAATGCGAGGTTATAATGCACTTAAGAGTATATGGTCAGGCTCCACCACAAACAGCACCAGAGGATTGACTCCGAACGCTGCAGAGGGGCTCTGCTCATGCAGGGGCACCCTCTCACATAAAAACCAAGCACTCTGCCTTCAGGATTGTTAAGGCCTGCCATAGGAGTGACTTATAGGTTTATATGTGTGTGCCATTGTAGTGATATAGGTAGCCTATATCACTGTAAGGGGTGCATGCACCACCTTACCCAGGCTGCAGTAGCAGACCTGTGGTGTCATTTTTGGATGGCCTTCCAGGGGTGGCACAATACATGCTGCAGCCCCTGGCAGGCCTCTGGTGTACCTATGCCCTGGATACATAGTATACCATACACTAGGGACTTATAAGGGCACTCCAGAATCCAATCAGAAATGTGCCTAAGGCACATGGAAGCCATTTTAGAGAGGAAGCAGCTAGGCTGGGGTTCTGATTAGCAGGGCCCCAGCCAGACTAAAGTCGAAAAACAGTGAAACATCAGCAAAAAGTGGGGGTACCCATGTGAAGCAGATCCTACTCTCCTACAACCTCATCCAGCCCTCTAACTACCATAAGTCTCCAGCTGCTTGCCCTCAGAAGGCATTAAGAAGCCCTAACCTAACAGTGATACTAACCTAACCCTGAGAGGCTTTGAGCTTCACATTCTCCTAGCAGGCCCTGTTGCATCCACACTCACCTGCATTAACACTGCAGACAGGCAAATCATTATTGTGCAGGTCCAAGGGTACCACTTTGCGTCAAGCAAAGTCCATACTTTAAGCTAGGCGCGTAGGAAAGTGAGGTGCCAATTTGCAGTAACCTTACCTGTGCGTAAAAACCCATTTGCACTTTTAAAAAAATATTCAACTCGCTTGCGCAGTGTTGAAGTCTAGCAATGTTCACTTGCCTTCTGCAAGCTTTGCGTGCCAGCTACAAACGAATGGTTCAATTAGGTTATAGATACCAGAGTGCTGCAGAAAAGAAAATGGACTGAACGTGTTTTCCCATTGACACAGAAATGGAAAAACACTTTGATACATCAGGTCCTTCGATCTTTAAGTAGTTGTTTATGTTTCAGTACTTGAGTTGGCTTTGTAGGTTGGCAGGCACCAGTGACGGGCGCCATTGCAGGCTATTTTTTGGCATGGTTCTCTATAGCGCTCAAGGCCCACACCTGGCTAGGTCCTGGAGCCTCATTTAGAACATCGAGCATCTTGTTATCAAGTGGCTGTGCTGTAACTATAACATGTAGCTCTGAAGTGGTGGGTTGTTGGGCGCTGCCAGAAATTCCCATCCCCAATGCAAACTCACTGACTGCTCTGGGGCATGCCTACATGCACTGTGGTCCCTGCAGGCTGGTAGAACTCTAGCATAAGCACGCTTCTATGCGAGTGGCAAGTTGGAATGGCATGTAAGTGTGTTACAATTTGTGCACCAGAGTGTGTGGAGTTCAAAAACAATATGTGCTTCAGAACTTGTCACATCTTGCAATCTTCTTCACTCCGATAATCTTTACAATTATCTCCAGATCTCCCATGGTTTAGGGTGGGGACGCCATTCCTTTTGTAATAGTGACTAAACAGGGACACAGTATGTTTTTTTTGCACCAAAATATTTATTATTTACCATAACAAACTTACCCAATAGAGGCACAAATCGCATTTCCAATTAACTATAAATAACATAGAAACACAAGCTTAAGTGAGTCTGACACATTACCGGTGACACTAGAACTAACAGTAAATGTTGTAGCACACAGGATAATCTGATGCTTTGCTACAAACTTATAAGATCCAAAAGGTGAGACCTATTGGCTATGCCAATGCTTGTTTTCTTACCCAGCGCTGCATCATGTTTAACTGGTCCTCATGAGGCACGTGTGTCATTATGTGGGAGCGCCAATACATTGATTGGCAAAACCAATTGGTTGGCCTTTGCCTTTGAAAGACGAAACCTATTGCCAATACTTGTTGCTTTTGTTTTTGACGCGCAGGGCGATTTACGGATGACGTTACAAGATTCTATGTCACTAAGCAGCCATGGGTTTAGTTTAACAACCAGATGCATTCTGGTAGTTGTAGTGCTGGTGAAGCAATTGGTCTCAACTACTACATTACAGTGGTTTGAAGAGGAGGAGGTGAGTATGGAGTCACCAGGTAACCTGAGGGTGAGTGGGCCAGCCATTCCCAATGGGGTCGCAAATTGCGAGTGGCTCATTAATATTCATGAGCCTCGCATTTTGCGACCCCATTGGGAATCGCTAACAGTGTCTCTGACACTGTTGTACATTTGCCTTTGCCACTCGCAAATTGCCACTCGCAGTTTTTCACAATTTGCAAGTCGGAAAAGCAAATGGTCATATATATGGCCCTAAATGCAGTAAAGCACTTAGAAGCAAGTATTGCTAAAAAGGTTACTGTAGGTCACGCTGGACTAGGGCAAAGTAAAGTCTGGGCTGACCTCGTGGAAGCGCAATCCAGCTATTGGACCCACACAGGGCCCGGTAAACAAAGTAACTTTCCTGGTCGCAACAGCGAAATGAGTTGTAAGTTGCATTGATGCATGTCCCGCAATTGGAGGAGGTGTCGCTTTTCTACACGCGCTTATGGCGATGCGTCAGTTCCGAAGACGGGTGCCAGAGTCGAAAGGCATCGACCGATGCACCGGGTTCTGCCATGCAGTCGAGGGGATGCATCGATCTCACCAAGCTGCAGTGGCCGCAATATGCTGTATGATGCGGCGATCTCGGGAGGCAAAGAGCTGGTTCCAATGCGATGCACTGATTCTTCTCCTGCATCTGGGTCGATGCGCCGGTTGTGCTACACACAGACAGGAGATGCATCGCACTCTGTGTTGCAAGTATCTGGACCACTTCCAGTGAGCCAGGCACAGGAGCAGGGGTAGATACTTTGATATCCAGAGTCTCAAGCAACAGGAGGCAAGCCAAAAAGCCTTTGGAGAACAAGCCACTTGGAGTGAAGGCAGAGTCCAGCTCTCCTTCAGCAGAGTCAGAGAGCAGCAGGCATCAGGGCAACAAAAAGAAAAACAGGCCTTCCTGATCAGCAGTCCATTTGAGTCCATTAAGCAGCACAGCAGTTCTTCTAGCAGAGCTTCTGTGAGAAGTCCAATAGTGTCTGTTTTTAGGGGATCAGAGACCCAGTACTTATACCCAAAAGTGCCTTTGATGTGGGGGTGACTTTAAAGCAGCGCTCTAAAGTGCACAATGATCCCTTTCAACCCAGTCCTGTCTGCCCGGCTATATGTGGGGGTAATCAGCTCTTTGTGTGGAGTCAAGCCACTACCTATTGAAATGAGTCAGCCACAACCTCCCTTCCTGCGCAGGAAGGGCCATCAGAATGCAGATGTATGTAGATGGGTACTCAGCCACACCTAGCCTTCCTGAGTTTGTGGCTGTCTGGAGGGAATGCACAAAGTTTAGCTGTCACCCATCCCAGATGTGTATTGGAGACAGGCTGCAAGGGAGGGAGAGCTATAAGTGCAGAGAAATATCCACTCTCTAAAAGTGACATTTCTAAAATAGTATGGTTAAATCCAAATTCACCAGTAAGTAGGATTTATCAAGACCATTCCAAACATATAAAACATTAAATAGCTACTCTTCTCTGATCAGAAATTACAATAAACGTGTTTTAAGGAATTCCCAATGTTAACCTATGAGAAGAGCAGGCCTTGCAGTAGTGAAAAATGTATTTCGATGTTTGTCACTTCCAGGACATGCAAAACATAGCGGTACATGTCCTACCTTTTACTTACACAGCACCCTGCCCCTAGGGCTACCTAGGGCCTACCCTAGGAGTGACCTATATGTAATAAAAGGGGAGTTTAAAGCTTGGCAAGTAGTTTTAAATGCCAAGTCCAATTGGCAGTGAACTGCATACACATGCCCTGCAATGGCAGCCCTGGGACAGGTTTGAAAAGCTACTTCTGTGGGTGACACAATCAGTGCTGCAGGACCATGAGTAACATTTAACTTACAGGCTCTGGGTATAGGGTAAATCACTTTACAAGGGACATACAGGTAATTTATTTATGCCAATCATGTATACACCAATTACACACATGTTTAGGGAAGAAGCACATGCACTTTATCCCTGGTCAGCAGTGGTAAAGGGCTCAGAGTCCTAAGGCCAACAAAAATATTCATCAAAACGTGGACGTCAAGCAGTTTGCACACCGTAGAGTGTTACAGCTGTGAGGGAGCCCCACCGGCGATATCGAAAGGTACTCCATTGACTCCTCTGAAGTCTCCACAATCTTGCGGTAAGCACAGCCATCGCCGTAAGCAGCATGCTGCAGAAGCCACCACGAACCCCTAGATGTAGCGCTCCCGTCTCCAAGCCAAAATCAAGCACCTTCCTCTCTCGCTGCTGCCGGGGTGCTTACAGCCGATCTCCGCTGCAATACCAACACACACAGCGCTCCGATACTCCTGTCCGCCAACACCCTCTCCTCCGATCTCCGTCTCCGCCGTCCACACTCCCGCTCTCCCCAGGCCAGCACGCCAACTCCAAGACGACCAAAAGAGGGAAGGAGCAAGATCGAGCGGCAGCCGCAACAGCAAAAGAGGTCAGCGCCCGAGGGCAGGCAGCGGTAGCTGACACAGCGCTCCAAGCCGCTAGAGCACGATCCGTCCACCGCAATTCATCTACCGGTCAGCCAAACATGAAGTCGCCAACCACATCCATAGATAGTTCCTTGTCAAGAAGCCTTTCCACGGCTATAAAGCACATAAAGGGCCACAAATCATGCAGGTGCGGGGTGACCCAGGAGCGATCAGCTCACACGTCCGACTCAACGGACGCCATCTTGCCTGTATGGGATGCCTCCTAAACCTGCAAAAGGGAGGGCTCGCCCTCTGGTGGACTCAGCTGGAACTGTGGGGAATAATACGACTATATGTAGCAAAACATCCAGAGCGGATACTATGTTACCTAATACATCGATGGAGAAAAGCAACAAAGACCCCACTGGTAAGCGTACTGTGCCTCTTTTGTTTTCGGGGATGAAGGAAAAGAAGAAAATTCTGCAATCACCGCAAACTGAGCTACTGGATACGAGAATTTCTGATATCTCTGTGGCAGCACAAGCGGGGGGAAGTGATGTTATTAATGGAAATGAGGGACAGGCTACCAATGCACGACTTTTATCATCTCAAATTGGTTTAATAGCTGAAGGTGTCACAGAAGGGCTCCGCCATGTTGCCAATGGGTCTGGTTTATATGATACAGACACTGGGACAACGGTAAAGTTCAATCCAATGGGTAAATTGGTAGATATAATTAAACCAGCCCTCGATACAAAAAGGGAACTGCAACCACAAAGGAGCGAAATAAATCGAAAAGAAATAGACTCTGGTGACCATTTTTTCTCTCTTTCCGATCACTCTGATTCATCTAGTAATGAATTAGAATTAGGCTCTAAATCTCAATCCGAATTGCGGGGAGGTGGTGGTAGCGACGTCAGCAGTGTACATCTGGAGGACTCAGAGGGAGATTCGTCTGAAGACAGTCCCCGCACAGTAAGAAAAAAACAAGACTATAGAGAGGGTCCTAAATTCGTAGCAAGGGCCAATAACGGTAATACTCTACAGTGGGACCACTCCTCAGATGTTGGTATGAGCTTGGAGACTGCTAAAGGAGATCTATTGAATCCCCCGGAAGAGATATCACTAGCTTTGATATATCAAACTTTAATTACCCATAGGGAGGAGACACGATCAGAGAGCCAGAGGGTACAGAGCTCTTGTCGCAAATTGCAAAACTCGGTGCGACGCATCGCTAAGACCTGCACGGATTTTACTACAAGGTTCACCGAAGCTGAGGCACGTATTTCATCTTTAGAAGATGAACTTGTAGCACAGAAGGCGATCACAGAATCAATGCGGTCTTTGAAAGAGGACACTCAGTGGAAACTAACTGATTTGGAAAACCGTTCCCGGAGGAACAATTTTAGAGTTTTGCAGGTCCCGGAAGGCGTAGAGGGGCAAGATCCTCGCAAGTTTATCATTGACTTATTCACCGAAGCCTTTCCTGAACTCACGCAGTGGGATTGGCACAAAGAAGTGCAAAGGGCGCATCGTTTTCCTTTTTTCTATCCGCTCTGGTCCCAGTCAAGGAACTACTAGGCCTAGAGCAATTCTAATCTCTCTAATAATTTTTTAGCGCGCGAAGCGCTTTATGAGTTGGCCCGTCCTGATAGAAAGAGGGCCGCGAAAGGTTTGGAATTTTTGTACGCCCTGATTACTGCCATTATACGGTAGAAAAGCGGTGGCAGCTCCGTCAACTCATTTCCTTATTCCAAGCTAAGGGGGCTCAAGCTTTTTTGCTTAATCCTGCAAAGCTAAAAGTCCTTTATAAAGATCACATTAGATTTTTTATGTCTGAGATTCAAGCCAAAGAGTATCTACAATCACTGTAATATTTAATTGTGAATTTTTTCTCTCTGGTTTCCTTTTTTTTTTGTTTTTAGGGGCCGTATAAGTTCTCGGGCTTCTTATGCTATATGTTAGAGGACAGATATGGTATTAGTAACTATGAAGAAGCATTGACTTTGAAGGGCTAATGTTTGTTCTTTGTTTTTGTATATATGGTTGTGTGGGCGGGGTCACTCGGGGGCGGGAGCTTAGCATCACTGGGAACATCGTTCCTATTGCCTCAGTGAAGTGTGGGGGAGGGGGGGAGGAGGGAGGACTGGTTGGGGGGGAGGGAGCAGTTTGGGTGGGGGTGGTTTTTGGGGGTAAAAAAAGAAAAACTATCCACAGTATTGGTGAGCTTGTGAAATGCAAAGACATTAGATGGTTTGTAAGAGAATGGAATAAGGGATGGTATTTAGGTTTGTTTTATGGCTAAGCTAGGGCTTCGAATGTGTTCACTTAACGTCTCTGGGCTTAATAATTATAATAAAAGGCAAAGAGTTGCGGCTGAGCTTAGGATGATTCATCCAGATTTAGTGTGTATACAAGAGACACACATACCCTGGGGGAAACGTAAGATATTAGCAGAATTAGGGTATGTAGTATTGGCCATTTCACAACAAACTACTATGAATCGTGGGGTCGCTGTGCTGGCCAAACCGAATATACAAACTTCTGGACGTATGCTTGCAGATAATTATGGGCGCTGGGTAATTTTGGAATGTATTTCGGGGGGATCCAGATTTACATTATGCACAGTATATGGGTCCAACTTGGATGAAGCTTCTGTTTTTGAATACTTAAACCTGGAACTTGCAACTTGGCCCACCCCTTTAGTGTTATGTGGGGATTTTAATATTAATTTGATACATGGGGAATTACAAACTGGGATTCAAAGTTATAGTGGTAGGAAACCTAGGGTGTTCAAGGCTTTATATCATTTAATATGGGATCACGGCTTAGTTGATGTATGGGGAACACTTAAAACATCCAATTCTGGCTTTACGTTTTATTCTCATCCTCATGGCAAATTAGTGCGGCTTGATTACTTTTTTATTTCACCTCTTTTATTGACAAAAGCTCAAATATGGGTTTATCCCCGAATCACATCTGACCATGCTCCAGTTGTCTTAGACATTCCAGCGTTGGGTACTAGCTTAGTTCCAAGAGAGTTTACCTTTGATAGAAAACTCCTTTTTGATAACTCTTTCATTGAGCAAATGAGGAATTGGGTTAGAGAGTTTTTTCTAGATAATCGCTTACTCTACTAGCTGTGGGAATGTTTGGGACACCTTTAAAGCTTGTTTCAGAGGGAAGTCTTAAGCTTCGGACTATATAAACAAAAACAGGCTAAGCGCATGGTTCAGGAGCTGTACAATAAATTGAAAATCGCCGAAGAAAATTTAACATGTGGAATCTTGTCAGGTAGTAATAGTATTGAATTGCAAACAACAGTTGCCAGATGTAAAGCCAATATTAATAGCATATGGAGTAAGGAAATTGCCTTTAAATATCAGCTTTTTAAGAAAGATCGTTACGAATATGGCGAGGCGACAGGGCGCTGTTTAGCTCAAAGATTACGTGCTAAAGAGGCCTCACAAAGAATAGATGGTTTGCGGAATACTATTGGTGGGTTGGTAAGTGATCCCCAGGAGATTTTGGAGGTTTTTCATAGCTTTTATCAAGAGCTTTATACAGATGGAGAGTGCGATCCGGTAGATTTTGGGCTCTTGGACGTTCAATTGCAGCAGTTAACTCATGGAGAAGCAGATAGATTAGATAAACCTATCTCAATGGAAGAACTGGAACAGGCTGTTAATGGTCTGTCACGGGGTAAAGCCGCGGGTCCAGATAAGCTACCATCTGAAATTTATCAGCTTTTTTTTCAAGAACTTAAAACTGATTTTTTGTCTGTCTGTCAGGCTGCTCAAAAAGGTGTGGCACCACAATCATGGGACGTGGCCAATATCATTGTTTTTAAAAAGAAGGGTAAATCGTCAGATCTTCAGGAATGCATCCTACCTTTACAATTTACATTGAACAATGATGCCCTCTTATGGGATAGCACCCGCCAGTTGAGAATGGAGAAAGAAGTATAAGCAGATTAAGTCGATGGGTCCACACGGACGGCGTAAACATCTCGGTTCATTAAAAAAGACTGTGTTTATGAAAAAGGAAATGAACTTTAACATCAGTCACAATTTTTTTAAATGTTTTTTTAAATGTTCATTTAATTAGAAACATTCAGCACATTAGGTAAAATGTTTGTGATTGTATTAGTGGAGTGTTCTCAAGTACAGTGCACTATGGGAGACGGAGTTTTGTTTGCATCTAATTAGCGTTTATGCCTGCAGATTGGATGGCGGGAAAAGCCAAGAAATGGGCCAATCGGGAGGCACTAGGGAGGTACGATTTGGTTAAAAGTGGGAGGCAGTATGGGGAAAAGAAACGCTTCTTTTCTGAAATGGAGACGTAGAATTACGGTTGCAGAACCTTGCGGCAGGTACGGGAAAATCTAGAATTTCTAATTTAGTGAAGAATTAAGGTAAAGAGTACGATTGATTTTTAGTGGGGAAGGATGCAATGAATGATTGAGAATGAGTGTACGAAGTTAAAGTGTGAATGAGGTTCGTGGGAGCGGAAGTAATGAATGCATATGAAAGGACAGAGTGGAAGGGGGAGAGAGAAGGAGGGAACCTGAGTGTCAGAATAGGTTTTTGTAAATAGTTGGGGGGTCGAAGGTGATGTGTAAGGAGGGATGGGTGTGAAGAAGGGAGAGAATGGGGACTGATGAGAGTATGTGACATATTGATATCGGCAGCAAGTGAAAAGAGGGGATTGTTAGATGTGAACCAAAGTACTAGATGGACATAGTCGGATCATGTTTCATTTGTGATAATGGAGCGCTAACTAAATGTTATGGGGGTGTTTAAACAACACTGTTGACATAGGGGCTGATTGTGGACATAGATAAACGGATTGAAACGTAAAATGGCATTGCAATGAATTGTATATAAATTTGTGATGTTTGTTAAAGTGAGTAGTTATATCACGATTAGGAGTGATAATTGGCTATTGTTTCATTGTGATTTGTAGTGACCCCTGACGAAGGGCGCCCCAGCCCGAAATGCATTGGGTGTATTGAATAAACACTGCCTTTTTAATGAACTCTGCATCAGTCGTGTTCTTGCGAGAGGTCCGGAGGGGCACAGTTCGAACAGAAGAAATTTGGAAAAAGGGCACAGAAAACCGCGTGTGTATCATAACATTCGTTATTTATGCAAAGAGAGGAGTAAAAAAGTTTGATTTAATGGATTACATGGATTATCGTGGAGATTAAATTACAGCCAACATGGCGCAAGTTAGCAGTGCGATTGGTTGGGACGAGATGACGCCCCACTTCGTAATGTTGTTTATCTGGGTGTTGTTTGGGCATGACACCATATCAGTCTGCACGCACTCTGGGAATAGATGGACAAGTTTGGACAGCGTGAATATATAGGAGTGCATCCTACCTTTACAATTTCTAAGATAAGGGACACTCCCAAAGGAATTCCACAGCATAACTGATCGCCTCCATTTGAAACGGTTTTGTATTAAGTTATCGAAAGCTTCAATATTATACATGTGAATTCATAAGCAGACAATTCTTCGGAATATGTTTGTTCAGGAGTCAATTTCACCAATGGTTCTTTAATAAACTTTGCCCAGGGAGAAAAACAGTCCTAATGTTTAATTTGCAGCACTTGTGACAGTTTCTTTCTTACTTTCTTTCTTTTTCATTCCTCGCTGCTCCTTTTCTTTTCTTTTTTTGTTTATTTCCTTATATCTTTCTTTCCTTTTTCTTTCATTCCTTCATTCATTCTTTCTTTCCATTTTTCCTTTTTCTTTTATCATTCATTCCTTCTTTCCTTCTGTCTTGCATTCCTTTTCGTACTTTCTTTCCTTCTTTCTTGGTTTCTGTTTTTCTTTAATTTTTTCATGACTTCTTTCCTTCCTTTCTGCATGCTTTAATTTTCCCTCTGCCCCTTTAATCTTTCCCTCTTTCCTTCTTTTTTATTTTTATTGCTTATTTCCTTCTTTCTAGCTTTCATTACTTTTTTCTTGCTTTCATTCCTTCTTTCCTTTCTTGCTTTCTGTCTTTCTATCATTTGTTCTTTCTTGTCTTCTTTCTTGCCTCCCTTCTTTCGTACTTTCTTTTGTTCTTGCCTTCTTCCTTTCCTTCTTTCTTGACTTTTTTCTTTCCCTCTTTCTTGTCTGCTTTCGTTTTATTCTTCTTTCTTTCCTTCTTTCCTTTCTTTTTGTTTCCTTCTTTCCTGCTTTCTTTCCTTCATTCTTTCTTTCTCAAAAGCAAGATGCCGGCAGCCAATGACATAATGACACTTTTTTTTTTAGGCCTGTGTTAGCCAAGACCATTTGATTTAAAATATTTTATGTGTATGACGTAGTTACTTATAGTGGGTTTCAGCCAAACTTCATCCAGTTGTTTGTGGTTGTGTCAATCACATTTTTCTCCAATCCACTCTAGCATGCTTTAAGGGGCAACACGTCACCCCACTTCAGCCATTGGCTGACTTCACTATGAGCTACATCATGCTGCCCTTTCACAAAGTACATAAAGAGAATGGTCACAGTGGAGTTCAATTACAATTCAACTTAGAAGAAATGAATTCTAGCATACATAAAAATGATTTAGACATCACCAAAAGAAGTCAATGAGTACTTATGTTTTAATTTGTATCACAAACCAATGAGTCAATCCAACAGATAATAATTGCATGAATAAAAAAATCATGAAATTTGGTGCTCAGAAGAAGGGGAGGGGGGTGAGTGTTTAGGGAGGGTTGCGTGATGGTGTAAAGGAAGGGGAAGGTAATGTGTTTTACATATATGCAAGGATTGTAGAACCTATCCCGCCTATTACTTTGCAAATGCATATAGAACAAAACATAACATAGTAGGTACAGATACACAAATCTCTGTCACCTATGTTTGATACACAACAAAATATGTCGACGTTTCGACCACTTTAATCATAAAGGTGATTTCAGCCTCATTGGGGGTCTTCATCAGGACCTTGGGGACTCTTGAAGGGGGGACCGAAGCACCTGGAATTAATTAAGCAAGCATTAATTGGGTGACGTGGACAAAGAGGCAGTAACAGTATTAGAAGGAGTAATTGGGGTAATTACCAATGCGATATAGCTCGAAGATTCCTGCTGTGTATTGGAAGGGCCCGTAAGCTCCTAAAGGGTCAGAAGCGAAAAATCGAAAAATAAATAAATATCTAGAGTAGTCTTCCAGAGGAATCAATCACATGAACACAAATACCAAATGCTGCAACATTGCAGAAAAACTCACTGTAAATAAATAGAAGTACCCACAATCCAGTAATGGAGGTGGTTGGTGCCTGAAGTACACCAGGTGTCCGAACAAGGTTGATTGGTAACCTGCAACAAAATGTATGAGGGCTGAAATTAAAACCTGTAGTAGGAAGAGAGACTACATGCATGGTTGAACTAGAACACAATGTCGTCATGAACTACAAGATTAAAGTGCACTGGCACTACAGTCGCTGTTACTCTGTCTGCGAGTTCAAGAAACCTTTTTAAACTAAGGAGCCAATACTAACAAAACAAAAAAAAAAATTATATCAGAAGAATCAAAAAAAAAAATTCAACAGGGTTTGAGAATGAATCAAACCTCGAAATACAACAGTACCGCACAGCATCGCTACTTTAATACCCAAATAGTGATCAATTGTTGGAATATGCCAAGCCGGTGCACAAGTTAAAACATATGCGCTGTGGGTACTTCCAGAGCTAAAAACCAGGGAGCCAAGGAAATAACTCATGGAGTGACTGGAAAGGATCTAATCCTCAGCAACCACGTAAACACATAAAAATGCGAGCGGCTTAAGAAGCAATCCTAACGAAAGTGAATATTCGCGTTAAATAAGCCTAAAGGACCACAGCGTGTCCGTGCATTGTGGACCACAAAACAGACAAGGCACTTACGCGACGGCGGCTCTGTTAGATACCGGAAGCAGCCGACCGCGGTACCGGTGCCCTCTTGTAGCTACAGAGTCGCGTGCACGTTAATGCTGTAACTGTGCAGACGCTAGATACTGACTGTGATTAGATAGTTTTACAGTATGTGCTTGTCCCCCTCCATTACATTTTACAGCTGGATGTGAGGGAGGTATAAAGGTCTTTACTGTCCAAAAAATCAGCGCACATTCTGGAATGGTTCAATACAATATATTAATGACGGAGAATAATCTCTGCAGTGCATACATTAAGTGTTCATAAATTAAGCCTGTGTCATAGATGATGGTCCAATACAATATGTTAATGACGGAGGTTAACATCTGCAGGGCATAAATTGAGCATGTATCATAGATGAAGTTGAAATGTATACATTCGTGAGGGCATCTGATGGAGAGACGCACATGCAAATATCATTAAAATAGAGAATGGCATACTCTACCATATGCTGACCATTTAGATGAACTAACATTGTCCAGTAATGGATTACAGTCGCAAGATTGATAAAATTGCAAATGAGTCTATTAAACTAGTGTTAGACATGGCATAATCAAGAGAGTTGTTATTACTAGTCATTCACAAGGATGTGTGTTCCAATCCCTGTATAGACAGGAAAGTTGTGCATATGTGGCATCCAATTCGTTAAGCCCATTATGGACAGAGTCAAAGAGGTCCATCCACTTGCATTCACGTGTGTTCAAGCTGCAGTCCAGATCTCCACCCCTCAGCCCCAACGAGATCTTTTCAAGTACCACCCATCTTATGGACTCAGGTTGATGGTCTTTGGCTTGGACATGTTCCACCAGTGGTGCCCCAGTGGTGCCACATCTGATCCTGCTGCAATGTTGCAGTATTCAAGCTTTTACTTTCTGTCTGGTTTGACCAACGTAGATCTTTTCACAGGGACATAAGATAGCATAAATTGCGTCCGACGAATTGCAGTTTGTATGTGCTTTAAGGTCAATCTTATGCTGCTGGTAACAGAACTGTTTGGTTTCCAGGGTCAGTTTGCAGGCCTTGCATTTGCCACATTTGTAGTGGCCTGTAACCTCCGGAAGCCGCCACAGAGTTGGGATGGTAGGTTTAGGTTGTGTTTCAAGGAGAGATCTAACCACGTAGTCTCTGATGCTTTTGCCTTTTTTAAAGGAGTGCATGGGAGGATTAGGTACCTCCAAGACATCTGCAACAATCTTCCAATGCTTGTTCACAATTTGTTTGATAGCATTGCTACTCATGTTGTAAGTTGTGACGCAGATCATCCTATCCAGCGTGTCCGTGGTGCGATCTTTGGGCCTCAGTAGTGTATCTCTCTGGTTAAACCATGCCCGCTTCCTCGCTCGCTTAACAAGCCTTTTGGGGTAACCGCGTTCTATCAGTCGATTGAGGAGGTCATCAGACTCGTTGAAATAATCTTCCTTATGAGAACAATTCCTCCTGATCCTCAGGAACTGGCCAAAAGGCAGGTTGTCGCGTAATCCCCTTGGATGGTGGCTCCCATATCTCAAAAGGGTGTTTCTCTTTGCCGGCTTTCTAAACAAAGTGGTGTATAGTTGTTGGTCCTTGGCCTTGATGGATATGTCCAGAAAGTCAATGGACTTTTGGTCACAATGAATGGTAAATTTGATATTGTCTGATCTATCATTGATCCAGTTGTGGAATTCTTGAAGATCTGTCGCGGTGCCAGTCCATATTAGCAGCACATCATCAATGTACCTTTTCCAGTGCATCCCCTTGTTGACAAATGGGTTACGGTCACTATAAATGAACTCCTCCTCAAAGTTATCCATGAACAGGATCGCCATGTCCGGGGCGAAGCTGGCGCCCATCGCGACTCCTTTTGTCTGCAAAGGTACTCCCCTTGAAAGATGAAGACATTTTTCATCATAGCAATTTCCAGCAATTGGAGAATGAACTCAGTTGGGATCATTGATGGCTGTTGTCTTCTGTCCATTGCCGTCCGCATCACCTCTAGGGCGGGGCGTTGAGGAATCCTCGTGTACAAGGACACGCTGTCCATGGTGACTAGGATCTGTGATGTTGGATCAAAGGCCATCCCAGCCACCAAGTTGATGACTTCCATGGTGTCATGGAGGTATGACCTGGTGTTTTCGGGCAAAGGTTTTTTATTAAGAAGTCAACAAATTTGCATAGGGGTTCTAGTACAGAACCGCAGCCGGAAACAATCGGTCTCCCCGGTGGTTTCTCCAGATTTTTATGTACCTTCGGTAAGGTATAGATGGTGGGGAGACGTGGTTACCGTTGGTTTAGGTAATTAAACCCCAAATCTGATAGAAACCCAGATTCTCTCCCAGCATTCGTGATCCTAGAAACCAATTTGCTGATTTCCTTGGTTGGATCAGCATTGAGGCGTGTGTAGCTGACCCCATCCCTGAGTTGGGAGTAAATCTCCAGCTTATACTCATCGGTGTCTTGCACTATAATTGCTCCACCTTTGTCGTCAGGCTTGATGACAATCGACCTGTTATTTTTGAGAGCGTTGAGTGTCTCCCGTTCATCGGCGGTGACATTGTGTCTGACATAGCGTCTGGTGGAACATGCCTTCAGAGCATCATTAAGTACCATGCTCTTATAAGTCAGAATCTTGTGGGACATCATGTGACTCGGTGGCATAAACGTCGATGGGACCCTGAGACCAGTGCAGGATGTTGATGGCGTCGATGGTGAATGCCTGAAGTGGTATCTCAATCTAATCTTCCGGAAGAATCTATGGAGTTCCGCTTTGATGTTGAATTTATTAGGGTAGGTGGTAGGTACATAAGAGAGGCCTTTGCTCAAGATGTCAGTTTCATTATCCGTCAATTTGTGAGCAGATAAGTTGATAATCAGATTTTTCTTCTTCGTTACCACCTGTAGACCCGGCGTCGCATCTGGATCTCTCCGTGGTTCTCCTGAGGAAACCTCACCTGTTTCTGATTCTGGCCTTTCAATCTCCCACCGTCCCAGTTCTGACCTTGTTGGGGCGGGCCTCGTGGTTGGCCCCTGTTCCAGTCGTAATTTCTCTCCCTTGGTGGTCTCCATTGTGCCTCCTCTAAAAAGATGGACCTGCTTGTGGTTGATACCATCCTTCCTGGTATTGATATCCTGCACTGGGGCCTTGTTGGTCACTTTCGCTGCTGGTGCTATTGGATCCTGAGGATTCTGAAAAGGTTGTGAAACGTCTGTTTCCTCAGTATCTTCCTTGCCCTCTGTTGGCAAAGCGGCCTTGTGATTCCTGTTTGTAGTAGTCCTCTTGTAAGTATGGATATGTAAGTTTTTTATCATAAAAACGTATGTCCTTTGATAGTTTATCAAGTTTTTTCGCCTGTGTGATAGTGCCAAATTCCTGGACCGTTTTCTCAAGTCGTTCTAGAGCATCCTTAGCGTTGGTTAAAGCAGAGTCTTCAGAAATTTCACGCTTCAGATCAGTGATTTCTTTAAGTAATTTTCACCTTGTTCCAAAGCGATTTCTATGCCCAAGACCATCCAATGTCGCGAACAATTGTTCGCCACATGACTAAAGCCCTCTTTGAACTTTGGCACATCAACCTGGAGCCCCACTGGTATAATATTTGCCTGCAAATATTTCGTGAGGAGGTGACCATGTAATCTGGTACTGACTAGCTTCTTTTCAAGCCTCTCCAATTTACTGATTTTCTCATTTAATGAGAAGTCAATGTTGGGAGTATTGGATGTGAGAAAAAGGGTGTTGGATTGACCCTGAATTAACCTATTGATGTATTCCTCTGTGTAAGACAAAGTTTCGTGCTCTGACATGCTGAGTCAAATGAAAGTGTGAAAAGTACCCTTGCAGGTAGTACCTGCACATTAAAGAGTTATATATGAATGGGGTGACCCGTTAGACCACTGGACCCGGGTATTCATATGGTACATAAAGAGAATGGTCACAGTGGAGTTCAATTACAATCCAACTTAGAAGAAATGAATTCTAGCATACATAAAAATGATTTAGACATCACCAAAAGAAGTCAATGAGTACTTACGTTTTAATTTGCATCACAAACCAATGAGTCAATCAAGCAGATAATAATTGTATGAATCAAAAAATCATGAAATTTGGTGCTCAGAAGAAGGGGAGGGGGGTGAGTGTTTAGGGAGGGTTGCGTGATGGTGTAAAGGAAGGGGAAGGTAATGTGTTTTACATACATCCAAGGATTGTAGAACCTATCCCGCCTATTACTTGGCAAATGCATATAGAACAAAACATAACATAGTTGGTACAGATACACAAATCTCTGTCACCTATGTTTGATACACAACAAAATATGTCAACGTTTCGACCCCTGTAATCATAAAGGTGATTTCAGCCTTATTGGGGGGTCTTCATCAGGACCTTGGGGGACTCGTGAAGGGGGGGACGGAAGCACCTGGAATTAATTAAGCAAGCATTAATTGGGTGACATGGACAAAGAGGCAGTAACAGTATTAGAAGGAGTAATTGGGGTAATTATCAATGCAGTATAGCTCGAAGATTCCGGCTGTGTATTGGAAGGGCCCGTAAGCTCCTAAAGCAGAGGTCTTCAATCTGTGGGGCGCGACCCTCAGGGGGGCCGTGGAGTCCTGGGAAGGGGGTCGCGCATTTCCATGCCTAACTTCTGCCTGGTATACAAAACATGTGCTCTTGGACAAAGACAACCGCATTAGTTAAAATACTTCAGCTGAAGTAAATTGAGTAAAACGAAGAGGCCCAGAAATACGGTAAAACAATACTTCAAACAAGCCTTCTTTCCAGGGTGCCTGCTTGCCTGAATGAAAAATGCAAATGTGTGAATTGTTTATCAATCTGCAAATGTAAAGGATGCTTCGGAGGGTTTCTGGCTTTAATTGCTCGAATCACTCCAAGCATTGTGATGGCAAAGATGTGGGGTTTTTGCGTGGTGGTTAACAACTGGGATGTGAAGTGTGTGCTTTTAATCATAACTGTATTTACACAACGCTTCTTACCCCTGAGGAGGAGTTGAGGGACAGTTATGCAAAATAAAATGTATTACTTATGGTCTGATATTACTCAAATCTACATTTTGAAAGCTCCATTTTATCCAAAAACTATTTGCACAGTTTGTAGCAGTGTATCTTATAACATGTGTAAAGCAAGTATAAAATAATGACTTACACATTCACAGTGCTTTCTGTCACAGGCTGTGACCTCATAGCACTAAAAATACACAAGTCCCTATTCTCCACTGCACCAACCAAATTTAATTCAGTGGCTCTCTGGTTACACACAGACCTCTGCAGTGCATTAAATAAAATAGGTTTCATAATGTACTATGTAGTGCATTTACCACTGAGTAACAACTTTTTTAATTTCTTTTTTCATTTAAGCTACCCATTATTTTATATGTAGCTACCTGATGGTGAAAGACCTAAAAAACAAACAAAATATTTTGGGGCTGATTTATGAGAGGCTTGTGCCGCTGTAGCGTCACTTTTTTGAAGCTTCGGTGGCACAAGCATCTCAATCATATCTATGAGGCGAGGCAAAGTCACCCAGCGTGGCTTTGCATGGCCTCATAGATATGGAGTAAGACACTGCAGCGCAAGTCGCTGCGTTGCCTTAATATATGTCAAGTTGGCGTTCCATAGGCATTGTGGTGGGTGTTCCCACGCAATGCCCATGGATTTTGACGCTGCCCCAGATTTCCAAACCATGTAAACCTGGAGGAGCGCCAAAACCTTACACCTCCCCCACAGCAGGCGTAACGAGGAGAAATGTTTTCATTTCTCCTCGTTTTTTCCTCTTTAAATGTGTGTTGCATTCTGCAGCACACATAGAAAGAGGAAACCCTCTCTCAGGATTGTTTTTGTGCAGGAAGGTGCCCCTTCCTGCACAAAAGCAATACTGCCTATGTTGGTACTAGGCAGCAATTTGTGCGCCAACACAGAGGGAAAGGACAGGAATGCACCATATTTCACAAATAAGGTGCATTCCTGCTCTTTCACATTGGCTTAGGCCAGCGCAGCAAGAAGACTTGCGGTGCTGCCCTACGCGAATGCCTCATAAATGAGGCACGTTGTTTTTAGCCACACGTTTGACCATGTCATTACGCTCACTGACGTTTGGTTTGCTAAACATTGTTCAATTTATTTCCCCAGTGTAAAAATGATTTGCTGTGGGAATTAGGGGCATTTATGGTTGTCGATAGTTGCAGCGGCGGCTGGCTCAGGTAAGCGCGGTGAGGCGGGCGGGAAGTCGACAGACGACAGAATAGGTATAATTAAATAAATAAATAATACCTATTCCGTCATCTGTCGGCTGCCCCAGCCGCGCCCTGTCCCGCCCCGCCGCGCCCTGCCCCGCCTCACCGCGCTTACCTGAGCCGGCCGCCGCTGGATAGTTGGCAATGGTGAGGAGGACCAAGTTCTATAATTTTTTATCAGGAGGGGGTCCTTACGCCTAAAAATTTTTGACAGGGGGGTCTCGGCATCAAAAAGTTTGAAGAACTATGTCCTAAAGGGTCAGAAGCGAAAAATCAAAAAATCAAGAGTAGTCTTCCAGAGGAATCAATCACATGAACACAAATACCAAATTCTGCAAAATTTCAGAAAAACTCACTGTAAATAAATAGAAGTACCCACAATCCAGTAATGGAGGTGGTTGGTGCCTGAAGTACACCAGGGTGCCCGAACAAGGTTGATTGGTAACCTGCAACAAAATGTATGAGGGCTGAAATTAAAACCTGTAGTAGGAAGAGAGACATGCATGCTTGAACTAGAACACAATGTCGTCTTGAACTACAAGATTAAAGTGCACTGGCACTACAGTCGCTGTTACTCTGTCTGCGAGTTCAAGAAACCTATTTAAACTAAGGAGCCAATACTAACAAATCAAAACAATTTTTTTATATCAGAAGAATCAAAAAACAATTTTCAACAGCGTTTGAGAATGAATCAAACCTCGAAATACAATAGTACCACACAGCATCGCTGCTTTAACAAAGTGCACGTTCACACTCAAAGTAGTTCCCTTCAGTGCCAGGGAGTACTATGGTAACGTGTGGCTTTTTTGCAACCAGAAACATTTTTGCCTTTTTTTCAAAGCGTTGCAAAAGCCATGACAAAACAATAATTGCCAAAAGACTGGCATAATATGCCCGGAATCTTGGCTTTGCCAATGCTTGTTTTCTATGGACTCTGGTGCTGGCGGCTCTAGATTACATAATGGGATACACAGGACAGCAGGTACCAGAATTCAATGAGATAACTGGACTTGGGGCACACGAGAGCCATGTGACGAGCACTAGCTCAGCCGGGTGCTGCAGGCCAGGGGGTCACATGGGTGTGGTGGAGGCAGTGTGGACACTGGAGCTGTCCCTGTGCTCCTCCCCTGCACATGGCAGGCCATCTCAGACAGAGCAAGGGGGCGGAGGCAAAGGGAATGCTGCACTGAACACCTGCCCTTGTCAAGCACTGCTCTCCTGACCTGCCTCTGCTCTACCTCTGATTCTAACAAGCACCCTCCCATTCACATTGCATCTGTGTGCTTTGCAATGGCAAGCATAGGCATCATTTAGGGGTTGCCAGGGGTCGCAGTTGTGACCCTTGGCCCTGCCTTTGTGATCCCTGGCCTCGAAGGTGGTAAAATCAGTGCAAAATAAGGCTCTAGGCATTACTTACTGTCTGCCTGTTTTTCATTACACTAGTAGTGAATATTATTCTATTATTCACTACTAGTGTAATAAAAAATGGAGCACTCTTAAGATCTATGTTGGCAGCTATGGTAAGTAAAAATGGTTTTAAATGTATGTTGTATATTTGCTTGCGGAAGAGAGTGTAGTTAAGTGAGATAGAACTTGCGTATGTGTGAGATAATGTTTCAGTATGTGCAAGCATGTGTGTGTGAGTGAACGTGAGTGAGAATCAGTGACAGGTAGTGAGTGAGACTGGGGCCCAGACTTACAATTCTTTGCCGCATCACAATGCTGCACCAAAGTTGATGCCCTCTCTTGCATTAAAGGGGGAGAGAAAAAATGCACCATATCTAATAGTGCTGGCTCACTTTTGACAGCCATGCCTCAACGCACATACCCTTGTGCCAGCGTGCAAGGTGTGTGCATTTTCTGAAGTATAGGTTGTGTACTGGAAGGGGTCCCTTGTGGTCATAAAACATTGCTTTAATGCGTTTCCCACTTTGCACATGTGCTGTACAATGTAGCATGCATGCATTTAGGAAAAACAAGAAATGGTTAATGTCTCCTCAGCACGTCTGCCTCAAGGCGGCATAAGATTTTGGATGCAAATCCCTGTCTTCCAATGTTTGTAGATAGGGATTTGCTTCAAAGCTCCTGGGTGGTTGCAAGGGAAAGCCCATGCACCATCCATAGAACGCCCCTTGATACAAAATGATGCAAGCAATGCATAGGGAGACTTTGCGTTATTTTGTGCCACTATCCAATGCAAATCCTCAATTGTTGTGATCTTAGGGTCAAATGACATGCCACCCTATAAAACAACAGGGTCAGGGGTCATATGATGTCATTTCCTGTTTTGTTGCTAAGGTCAACATGTATGTGATGTCACTTCGGCTCCTGTTGCATTTTGGTGATGGCAAGTAGAAATGCTGTGCATCCATGCTAATGACAACAAGCGCTATGTAACTACTATGCAAAGTTAAACCGGGACATCAGGGAACAGCAGAGGAATGTCTGTGGTGATGACAGCAAGCCCTCATGTCAATTATGCATTCTCTGCCTGTAGGACTCTTGAGCCAGGTTATCAAGTCCTGTCGTTCTGATATGTACATAGTCTTGGTGCTATGTAAGTGACTCGGGCTGTTTACACTTATGATGCACAGACTAGAGTGAAACTCTGATGCTGCAATGCATTGTTCATGTTATACCTCGTGGCAGCAGGACAGGGGAGAGGCTGCTGCTCTAAAGTCCTATCTTGACCATTAAATTATGCACAAAAGGAATTACTTACTAAAAGGAATGTCATTACAAAACATGACTGCTGTTATCCATTCTTGATGGTGTCACTCAGACGTGTCATGTCGAAGGCATTGGAAAGTCATGCATAAGCTAACCGGCATAAATGCGCACACATGCACATGCAGTGCTCGCGCACTTGTGCACCGAGTCACACACAGTCTTTTTTTTTTTTTAAAACAAATGTTATTTGTCAAATGCACATACAGCGGAGCTCTGTAATCCAGAGACTTCCGTAGCATCAATGAATAATATCCTGACTTTGACAGTTTTCTCATATAATACCAAAAGAGAAATAATGAAGGGACATACATATGAAATACTACAAAATTAAACAAAAGAAACACAAATAACACCCCCCACCCCACACCCCATCGCACAGCCCAGCAAAATCAGCATGTATGATCAGGGCAACAGTTCTACACTCGCTATGGGTAATGTCTAAGAGACACCAAGCCGCTCAGTGCATGCATAGTACCAGCCCCCCAAGACAAGGGAGGGGAAGACTACAACCCACCCAATCCCTGCGCTGGAATGGGCTCCAAATCTAATCCCCTGTAATCCGCCCAGCGCTTCCAGATTTTATAATGTTTACTCGGGCATCCCCGTGCTATAAAAATGGGGGCCTCGAGGCCCATACAGAAATCCAGTCCTGCCTTCCACACTGAGACGGAGGGTGCGGCAGTCGCCTTCCAGGCCCTAGCAATATCGCGCTTGGCAAGGGTAAAGCCCAGGAGCATCAGGTGGCGCTTGTAGACGTTGCCCCCTATATCGTCCATAACATGCAGGAGCACTAATTTAGGGAAACGTGGGAGATCCCAACCCAGAACCTCTGAGAGGCATGCCAGTACGCCCCGCCAAAACCTAGCTAGCGCAGAACAATCCCATATAGTATGCAGCAGAGTACCCTCTTCATGCAAGCAGCGGAGACATTCCGGGACGCCACCAAACCAGCCCTGTACAGTCTGACTCTAGTAAAATAGACCCTATGGAGGTATTTAAACTGGATGAGTCGAAGGCTCATAGCAATAGCCGCCCCGCGCGGGGAGGCCAGGGCCTCCGTCCAGTCCTCCTCCCCAAGTGAGCCCACATCCTCCTCCCAGGCCCCGCGAAGACGCTGTAAAGATGGGGAGCAGTGTGTAACTAGGGACTAGTAGATTTTAGATATTTTGTGGTCTTGCAGGTCCCCCATGAAGACTTTCGCCTCTACCGGACTGAAGTCAGCCAACTCCTCCAGGCGCACCAAGCTAGGGGAGAGAGCATGCCGAAATTGCAAATATTTAAAAAATTGTGTACGCGGCATTTGAAAGTCCTTCTGCAAGCACTGAAACGATTTCAGGACGGGCCCCCTCATAACATCCCCCAGGGTGGAGATCCCAATCGCATCCCAATCTTGGAAGCCAGGCAAGGCCGCCAACTACGGCAGACGTCCATTTTGCCAAAGCGGCGTCTCTCGAGTTAGGCGATTCCACCAGCCCATCCTCCGCAGCGCCTGCCGCCAAACCTGAAACACCAGCTGTGTCACACTCGGCAGAGAACGCCGCAAGGGCGCTAAATAGAGGAGCGTATGTAGCGAGTGATCACCCATCAAACGTCGCTCCAGGGCATAGGCCGGATCTGACCTATCGCCATACCACCATTCATTGAGAACCAACAGGTGTGAGGCCATATAGTACGAAAGTATGTCAGAAGTAGCGAGTCCCCCACAATACGTGGATTTAAAGCAAGTACGAAGAGCCACCCTGACAACCCCCCGCCCCATAGAAACTGGCCCAAGGCCGCATCCACCTGGCGGAACCAACCCGAAGAAATAGGATATGGATGGTTTTGCAACTGGTACAGCAGACGAGGAAGAGAGACCATTTTGAAGATAGCCGAGCGACCATATATAGATAGGGGCATGTGGGACCAGACTTTAAGATCTTCACGCACCCTGTTCCACACCGGCACCAAGTTCCTTTCCCAGGCAATCAACCGCGCGTCTGAGAGGAACACACCCAAATATTTCAGCCCCCACGCACCACCTGAACCGAGGAGGCCCAGGCACCAGGGTCAGCCCCTCCACCCAAGACCCACAGAGTAGACTTTCGCTCATTCATATAAAGGCCCGTAGTCTCCCCGAACACCTGCATGATGCGCAGCAACCGCGGGCCAGTCCTATCCAGCTGAGTAAGAAAGAACAGCACATCGTCCGCATATAAGGCAATACGATCCGACAGTCCGTTGGCCCATTCAAGCCCGGCCACCTGCGCATCAATACGCACCCATGCGGCCAGAGGCTCCATTGCCAGGGCGAACAAATATGGTGACAGGGGGCAACCCTGCCTGGTGCCTCGACCAATGGGAAAGACCGACGAGACAGAACCCGCCACGCGCACGGCCGCCGTTATGTCCGTGTAAAGTAAAGTCAGATAGGAGAGAAAGCGAGGTCCCAGATTCAATCTGCGGAGGAGGGCGAATAAATACTCCCAGCTCAGTGAATCAAAAGCTCGATCCATATCTGCGAGCAATGAGGCCGCGCGTATCCCCAGATTCCCGACTGCCGCAATAGCTGTATGAGCCCTACGAATATTATGGCGGGTCGCCCGCTGGGGCATAAACCCGGCTTGGTCCGGATGGACAATAGACGAGACATGGGGACGGAGGCGATTAGCAAGCGCCTTGGCCAGAACCTTGGCCTCGACATTGAGAAGAGAGATAGGACGATAAGATGCATGGTGTTCGGGTGGCCTGCCGGGTTTGTGGAAAACCACCACCTCAGCATGCCGCCAGTCTCTGGGCAAACGACCAAGCTCCCTGGCCTCTTCCACAACCTTGCAATAATGGGGACCAAGCTACTGAAAGTACTGTTTAAAGAATTCATTCGGGAAACCGTTGGGACCCGGCGCCTTACCAGGCCTCAGCTCCTGAAGAGCAGAAGTCAATTCATCCGCCGAGAATGGGCGGTCTAGGTCCGCGCTTACCTCGTCAGTCAGAGCTCTGGGTGGGAGATCATCCAAAAATCGGCCTATAACCTCTGCCGACAAACATTCCCGGGGAGCATAGAGGTCCGCATAGTAGACCGCGAAACTTTCTGCGATGGCCGACGGATCCAAGATCGGTATCCCATCGGAACCGACAATACCCGGGAGGACCGGGGAGCCCGTCGCCCCTTGGCACAATCTATGTAAGAGTTTGCTCGACTTGTCCCCCCACTGATATATCCTGCTTCGGGTTGCCAGCCATGCCTGGCGGGCTTCATCTAGCAAGAGGGACGAGTAATCCTGTTGCGCCATCAACAACCGGCGGCGGACCAGCCGCCCCCTTCGTCTCTACTACACGCATCCAGGTCCAAGATTTTAGCTTGTGCCCGAATAAGAGATTCCCTGCGGGCCCTACGCGCCGCCGCGCAGAAGGAGATGTCCACCCCGCGAAGTGTGGGCTTCATCGCCTCCCACAGAGACGCCGCCGCCGACACCGATCCCATGATGTGCCACAGATACTGGTCTATGGCGTCCCCAATGTGTTCTCTATACTCCGCATTTTGGAGATTCCATGTGGAAAGGCGCCACTGGAAAGATCCGCGTGCAAGGCCAGCACGCAGGGTAATGGCCACAGGCGAGTGATCAGAGAGCCCTCGAGGGAGAATATCGGCCTCCGCCACCCTGCCGGCATCCCCCAAGACACAAAAATATAATCAATACGAGAGAAGGAGTCGTGGACCGCCGAGAGATAGGTGAACCCCGGAGTCCCGCCATGCAAACGACGCCATGGGTCATCCCAATGCTGGCCCACTACGAGGGAATGAAGCTTGGTGGGATTGCGAACTATCGGGGCCCCATCGGGCCTCCACCTATCAAGAGCAAGATCCAACACATCGTTCCAGTCCCCGCCAACCACCGCCAGGCCCTCCGGGATATCCGTCCACACGGTCACAAGTTTCTCTACAAAACCCCAGGACAGTGGCGGTGGGGCGTAGACGCTGCCCAATATCATGGACTCACCCCCAACGTACCCTGAAGGAAAAGGTATCTGCCCTGTGCATCACCCCACGTTCTAATGTGAATATAGGGGACTCGTCTGTGGATCAAGACTGCCACTCCCCTGGATCCCCGCACAAAGCCCGCATGAAACACTTGTATATATCCGAAGCGTTGAAAACAGAGGGCCTTAGTCCCCATAAGGTGTGTCTCTTGCAGCATCAAGATGTCGGCGCCGGCGCGCTTAGCCTGCTTAAGGCTAGCTCTGCTCAATCTTATCTAGCGCCCCTCTGACATTCCAGCTCAAAATGCGCAGGGACCCATTTGGAGTCTAATGGTCTACCCGTAGTGGCGGCCATGCAAAAACATCAGATACATGAAAAGCCCTGGTGGCCCAAGACATGCAACATAGCCCGGCCCCGACCTGCAATTGAACAGTGCGATGAAAGAACAATAACAATTCCCTTGAACAACCCAACAAACCCCCTGCCCCCACCCTATACCTCAAAAACAGTGAAGTACCTGTCGCGGCAGGCAGAGCAGGCAGACCCCAACAGGAGGTACCACCCCTCACCCACCAATGGATCCCCAAACTACAGCCCATCGTCTCCTAGCCCCTATCCCTGTCTGGAATACCCAACAGAAATACTGGCCCTCATCGGGCTCCTCTGGCCACTTCTAACATCTCTAAGAATCATAGATGCACAGACACAGAAATTAATCAGTCAGCTGGTGCAGCGTGATCCGAAGCGGATCCCACACGTGACGGAACATCGCTGGATTTGGACCGCCTCTTTGACCTGGAGCGGCGAGACCCCCTCCCCCGGCACGTCCCGGACCACTCCGCTCGAGGATGAGTCAGATTCTCGCCCGGGAGGAGAGTGGGGGCGCAGCCGCACCGTCTCATCTGTCCAACGAAAGACCTCCTCCGGGGAGTCAAAAATATAAGTACGAGAACGATATACAACCCGCAGCCGGGCCGGGTAGAGCAATGCATATGGGAGTTTGAGTTCTCGCAGGCGGGCCTTGGCTGCGAGAAATGATTGCCGCTGTTGTTGGGTCTGTTTAGTATAGTCAGGGAAGATCAGGATACGGGCATTATTATACAGCACAGGTTCTTGGGCCCTGGCCTGCTTCAGGACCACATCCCGATCGTGATAATTAAGTAGCTTCGCAATCACTGGCCTCGGCCGAGCCCCCGGGGGAGGCTTCTGCATCAGGGCCCTGTGTGCACGCTCCACCACAAAGCATTTAGACAAAGAATCGGGGGTTAGCCAGCTCTCTAGCCACTGGGTGATAAACCTCTCCATGTTGCCAGACTCACACCCCTCCGGAAAACCAACAAAGCGGAGATTGTTGCGTCGCGCCCGGCCCTCTGCATCCTCCACCCTGGACGCCAAACCCCGCTGAGCAGTCTCCAGAGATGCCACTCGTTGTTGCAGGGTCGTCGCCACATCCTCCACTCCCGAAATCCGCGTCTCAGTCTCAGTGATGCGGGCCACCGCATTCCGCAGGTCCTGGTGCAGAAACATAACGTCTGAACCCACCGCCCCTATTTTGGCATCCAGGGCATCCCTGGACTGGGTAATCGCCGCCAGGAGGGCGGCATTGTCTGGAACATTACCCTGGGCCCCACCCGCAGCCACCGCGGAGCCTCCAGGGCCAGCAAATTTGTCCAGCGTACTTTGCTTGGAGGACCCTCCACCGGTTTTGTCTCTCGTCATGGTGGGCCGGGTATACCTTCTTGACCCCCCTCCCAATAGGCAGGCGCTATCACCGTTCACCCCCGAATGGCAGGGTAGCGTAAGCAGCACAGGGGTGACACTGCCGTCCGGCAGCGGTCCGCGCAGCTCGATCCAACTGCCGATGCGGCCGTCCAGGTGCCCTCGCCGATTGTCCGGAATCCCCAGGCATCAAGCGGCACCGCTCCACTCCACCCGGCGATGATCCCCAGGTGGGTGAATCTCAGCGCCTAACAGTGAACCAGAGGGCGGTGGGGGCCGCCAGGGCACCCAAAGCACAGCACGGGCCCAGTTCAGTACACCCCGGAACCTGGGCCCCCAATGGCAGCCTCCACAGATCCACCGAGAGGCCCCCGGGATGAGCAAGATGCGCCCCAGGGCCACCCAAGGGACCCAGATGGCTCAGCGGGCCGTGGTCGCCAACCCACACCCCCACGCGGTCCGGCAGCACCGCCGAGCCCCCACACAGACCTGGGGAAGATGGGGGGGGGAAAGGCGGAGGATCCGGACCCACCAGGAGAAGCAGGTCACCGCCAACGGGCCTCCGCAGCACACCCCTGTGCCCAGCGGGGATACGACCACTCACCCCGGGTCACCCGGGTCCTCCCCGCAGCCCGATCTGGCTGCCGAACGAGAGGAGCGATCCCCGTGAATGCCGGCAATCACCGGGGGCACAGAACGGATGAGTCCTTAGCAAGCATGACCACCCACCGGCCTGTAGAGACCTGACAGGAGTGGCAGCAATGTCATTTACAGTAGCAAAACAGGCCATTGTGCCTCACTGTGCCTGGGAGGGCCCCCTGCTGGCCTCACCCACCTCTTTGTAAATTGTTCTGCTGGTTCCCTACAACCTGGTCCTTCACCGATCCATGGGGGAACAGATGTTGTGTGTATGCACCTTTCAGCACAGATGGAGGATGCATGTGTGGGGTGTATGTGACACCTGTTGCCTTAGACACCGGATTCCATTTTGTGGTTGCTACATTCAAATGGTACCTAAGATGAAGAGATCCCAGATTGTGGATGTGAATTTACAGGGCTCTTCTGGGACATTCCAAAGATCCATTGTGATGATGTTTGGGTGTGAAGGCCAGGAGGCAGGGAGCCCCTTTAAAGCTGGGGAGTTTCTCCATTCCATTTCCTTGTACATTGTTCTCTGTTAGGGCTACTCCTGACAGGTTATTGGGTAGCGATTTGGGATAGCCTCCCCTGCTTTTGTGTCCTTGTTTTGTGTTGCATGAGCAGTGAGAGACCAGCTCTCCCTCCATCTTCATTCTCACATCCTGTGACCAGACATGGCTGGACCAGGCTGAATAGCAAAAGGGGCAGAGCTTCCCAGAAACAGTCTCCAAGCTGACTGTTAGAGTAAACAATTCATGTCTGCAACTGGAGTATAAATATGGGGCAGAAACCTCCAGCCTCCATCATAGTAGCAACCAGAAACTCTGTGCACTATGGTTGAAGTGTTCACCCTAAAACACCTTTTCCAGATTCAGGACTAGAAACCTGGGATCTTTGACTAGACTCCAGCGGGGACTCTGGTTCCTGCTTCCTGGAGCAAATGACGTCACTGCTCTGGAGGGGCATGGAGATGCCATTGCATGTGGAGAATGCTGCTTCGAAGAGGAGGAACCCTGAACAAGCGTGAGGTGGTTCGAGCTGAAAAGGCCGCTACACAGCTATGGAGGAGCTGCACCGCTCCGCAAGTGAGAGGCCCAGACGTCCCTGAAGAGACTCTGCAGGATGGAGTCAGAATGTATCCCTGTGGATGGAGGGTACTGAGGAACTCTAGTCTTAGGAACTCAAGTCTGTCCTAGTTTTGCACTAAAACCTGAGCTCAATAAAGCAAGACTCACTAAAAGAAATCTCACCTCAGTCTTTGGTCTCCTTTGAAGCATAAACTGGGGTGTTGCAGGAGAAACGTGTTGACAAACAGGCCTGCATCAGGATCTAAGTACTCACCAAGGGTGGGAACCTCGCTTGTTTGTGTGTGGGGTTTTGGGCCTGTGTCAGAGGATGATTTTTAAGCCTTGTGATCAACTGAGCCATGGGCATTGTGGTCTTCGATCCACTGATCTCCACACCAGCACTGTAGACGTCAATCACTCACAAGTTGATTGGGCCATATGAGGTCCCTGTTCACTTTGTTCCGAGGACTGTGCAGCGCACTCCCCACAGGCCACACAGCCCAGCTGAAACACACAAAGGAAGCAGGCTTGTGTTATGATCAAACCAATAAAAGATACTGCGTGAAGCAAGGGGAACTGAAATGGGGGATACAAGGGCATTAGCTGGAATAGGCCCACGATCAACCACTCGCCTACAACCACTTATTCGAAATCCACATATATCAGAGGGAGCCCCATAGATGGACTGGGAGATTGTGGCGCTAAAAGTATCCTTTGAGGTTCTCACGCGGGGAATGAAGAAGCTGCCTCCAGAATTAATGGCTGAAACGTATCAGCAATGCTCAATTTAATGTTTGACTTCAGAAATCATTATGTGCAATATTACATTGCATTTGATTCAAGTAGAGGATGTTTTCTTTTTCAATGACTGAGTACTGACTGAACATTGAATTATTCACTTGCATCAGTTAGTTTATGAAGTCCTGAGTTTCCATCACCACATCACCTTCCTAAGACAGTCTTGAATGATTGACTTCCCTTCTCAGAGGGTCGTGTGGTTCTCAGATTTGTACCCAAGAGTGATATCAAGCCCCAGACAGTGTGGTAAAAGGCTCTGATGGTCACGGTCTGAGCCAGTAGCCCATCTGCTTCGAAGTCCTGTACACAAGCAGAAGATGTTTGCTTTCATGGCTGAGTTGTTCTTCAAGCACCAGGAGGTGGCGCCTAACCAGCATCCATATGAATGTGGAGACAGGTTGTTTATTTTTGGTGTAACTAGAACTTCAAAGATGCATCTAAACATACCTGGGGTCCCTGCAGCCAGGAGACCTAAAGGAATAATGATTTCATTCCAGCACCCCCTCCCCCGGTCAGAGTAAAGTGTCTCCCCTCTTTAGCCCCTCCCCCGACTGCCTTCATGTAGGATGAGTGTCTCCCCTCTTTAGGCCCCCCAGTTGCCTTCATGTAGAATGAGTGTCTCCCCCTCTTTAGACCCCCCGGTTGCCTTAATGTAGGATGAGTGTCTCCCCCTTTAGGCTCCCCCGGTTGCCTTCATGTAGGATGAGTGTATCCCCCTCTTTAGCTGCCCCCTCCCGGTTGCCTCCTTGTAGGATGAGTGTCTCCCCCTCTTTAGCCCCCGACTGCCTTCTTGTAGGATGAGTGTCTCCCCCTCTTTAGACCCCCCCCTGGTTGCCTTCATGTAGGATGAGTGTCTCCCCCTCTTTAGCCCCACCCTGGTTGCCTTCATGTAGGATGTGTCTCCCCTCTTTAGGGCACCGCAGTGCTTGTTGCGGGTGAGGGGTGAGAATTTGCTAACACTGGACACTAACACAGGGACATGAAGCCAAGCATCTGGACCTGAGTGGAGGAAGCAGGAAGGGTGCTGAGGGTCTCACTCTCCTGGTTTCACTGTCCTAGTAACAGTAACACACACTCAAGCTGCAGGTCAGTTTATTTGCAAGGCTTCGGCTAGGATGGAATATATTCGGTGGCCTCAGGCATCTTGGCACAGAACAGCGTGAAAAGTGTCTGCTCCTTTTGGCAGTCCGTGATACCAGTTCCAGCCACGAGCCTTCTGGCCTCTGACCCACGCTTCTCTGAGGGCGCTACTCTCAAGGCACCATCATCGACCTCACTGCACGGGTCACCGATAAGAAAACAGCTTCATCTCTGTAGCCCACCCTCAAATTACACAATGGGGGCTTGTGCAGGTGGTCTTGTGGGTAGGGTGGGGAAGCCAGAGAGAGCCCTCTGATCTGTGTGAAGGAAGTGATAGAGAGGTAATTTTTCCCGTACAGAGGTCACTGTTCGATTGCAGAGATCACTGTTCCCTTACAGAGGTCACTGATCGTTTACAGAGGTCATTCTTCCCTTGCAGCGGTCTCTGTTCCCTTGCAGAGGTCAGATGTCACTGTTCCCTTACAGAGGTCATTGTTAATTTACAGAGGTCAAAGTTCCTTTGCAGAGGTCACTGTTCCTTTACAGAGGTCACTGTTCCCTTTCAGAGGTCAGATGTCAATGTTCCCTGGCAGAGGTAATTCTTCCTTTACAGAGGTCACAGTTCCCTTACAGAGGTCACAGTACGTTTGCAGAGGTCCCTGTTCCCTTACAGAGGTCCCTGTTCCCTTACAGAGGTCCCTGCTCCCTTGCAGAGGTCACTGTTCCCTTGCAGAGGTCACTGTTCCCTTGCAGAGGTCACTGTTCCCTCATAGAGGCCATTGTTCCCTCGCAGAGGTCACTGTTCCTACACAGAGATCACTGTTCCCTCGCAGTGGTCACTGTTCCCTCGCAGAGGTCACTGTTCCCTCGCAGAGGTCACCGTTCCCCTACAGAGGTCACCGTTCCCTTGCAGGATCACTGTTGCGTGGCAGAGGTCACTGTTCCCTTACAGAGGTCATTATTCCTTTACAGGGGCCACTGTTTTTCTTTATAGAGGTCACTGTTCCTTTGCAGAGGTCACTGTTCCCTTGCAGAGGTCCCAGCTCCTTTACAGAGGTCACTGTTCCCTTGCAGAGGTCACTGTTCCTTTGCAGAGGTCACTGTTACATTACAGATGTCACTGTTACATTACAGATGTCACTGTTACCTTCCAGAGGTCACTGTTACCTTCCAGAGGTCACTGTTCCCTTCCAGAGGTCACTGTTACCTTGCAGAGGTCACTGTTCCTTTGCAAAGATCACTGTTCCCTTACAGAGGTCTTCTGAGCAGATAGGGAAGCTGGGGAGAGACCCTTGATCTTGGCAAAGGAAGTGTTAGAGCTCTGCACTGTTTCATTATGGAGGTCACTGTTCCCTCACAGAGGTCAATGTTGCCTTACAGAGGTCGCTGTTCCTTTACACAAGTCACTGTTCTCTTACAGTGGTCACTGTTCCCTTGCAGAGGTCACTGTTCCCTTACAGAGGGCACTATTCCTTAGCACAGGCCACTGTTCCCTTGCAGAGGTCACTGTTCCTTTATAGAGGTCACTGTCCCCTTGCAGAGGTCAGATGTCACTGTTCCCTTTCAGAGGTCACTGTTCCCTTTCAGAGGTCACTGTTCCCTTATAGAGGTCACTGTTCCCTTGCAGTGGTCACCGTTCCCTTGCAGAGATCACTGCTCTTTTACAGAAGTCACTGTACCCTTGAAGGGGTCACTGTTCTATTGCAGAGGTCTCTGTCCTCTTACAGAGGGCACTGTTCACTTACAGAGGTCACTGTTCCCTCACAGAGGCCACTGTTCCCTCACAGAGGTCGCTGTTCCCTCACAGAGGTCGCTGTTCCCTCACAGAGGTCGCTGTTCCCTTGCAGAGGCCACTGTTCCTTGACAGAGGTCACTGTTCGCTTGTAGAGCTCACTGTTCGCTTGTAGAGCTCACTGTTCGCTTGCAGAGGTCACTGTTTGCTTGTAGAGGTCACTGTTCCCTTGTAGAGGTCACTGTTCCTTTGCAGAGGTCACTGTTATATTACAGAGGTCACTGTTACCTTGCAGAGGTCACTGTTACCTTGCAGAGGTCACTGTTACCTTGCAGAGGTCACTGTTCCCTTGCAGAGGTCAGTGTTCTCTTGCAGAGGTCACTGTTCATTTACAGAGGTCACTGTTCCTTTACAGAGGTCTCTGTTCCTTTACAGAGGTCAGATGTCACTGTTTCCTTTCAGAGGTCACTGTTTCCTTACAGAGGTCACTGTTCCCTTCCAGTGGTCACCGTTCCCTTGCAGAGATCACTGCTCTTTTACAGAAGTCCCTCTACCCTTGAAGGGGTCATTGTTCAATTGCAGAGGTCCCTGTCCTCTTACAGAGGGCACTGTTCACTTACAGAGGTCACTGTTGCCTTGCAGAGGTCACTGTTCCTTTACAGAGGTCACTGTTCCCTTACAGAGGTCACTGTTCCCTCACAGAGGTCGCTGTTCCCTTGCAGAGGCCACTGTTCCTTGACAGAGGTCACTGTTCGCTTGCAGAGGTCACTGTTCCCATGTATAGGTCACTGGTCCTTTGCAGAGGTCACTATTATATTACAGAGGTCACTGTTACCTTGCAGAGGTCACTGTTCCCTTACAGAGGTCAATGTTCTCTTGCAGAGGTCACTGTTTATTTACAGAGGTCAGATGTCACTGTTCCTTTACAGAGGTCACTGTTCATTTACAGAGGTCACTGTTCCTTTGCAGAAGTCACTGTTCCTTTACAGAGGTCGCAGTTCCCTTGCAGAGGTCTGATGTCACTGTTCATTTACAGAGGTCACTGTTCATTTACAGAGGTCACTGTTCCTTTGCAGAAGTCACTGCTCCTTTACAGAGGTCGCAGTTCCCTTGCAGAGGTCAGATGTCACTGTTCCCTTACAGAGATCACTGTTCATTTACAGAGGTCGCAGTTCCCTTGCAGAGGTCAGATGTCACTGTTCCTTTGCAGAGGCCACTGTTGCCTTGCAGAGGTCCCTGTTCCTTTGCAGATGTCACTGTTCCTTCAGAGAGATCACTGTTCCCTCACAGAGGTCACTGTTACCTTGCAGATGTCACTGTTCCCCTACAGAGGTCACTGTTCCCTTGCAGAGGTCACTGTTCCTTTGTAGAGGTTACCGTTCCCTTGCAGGATCACTGTTGTGTGGCAGAGGTCACTGTTCCCTTGCAGAGGTCACTGTTACCTTACAGAGGTCTTGTCAGCGAATAGTGAAGCTGAGGAGAGACCCCTGATCTTGGCAAAGGAAGTGTTAGAGCTCTGCCCTGTTCCATTATGGAGGTCACTGTTCCCTCACAGAGGTCAATTTTGCCTCACAGAGGTCACTGTTCCTTCAAAAAGATCACTGTTCACTCACAGAGGTCTCTGTTCCATTGCAGAGGTCAATGTTCCCCTCCAGAGGTCACTGTTCCCTTCCAGAGGTCACTGTCCCTTTATAGAGGTCAATGTTCCCTTGCAGGATCACTGTTCCTTTGCAGAGGCCACTGTTCCTTAGCAGAGGCCACTGTTCCCTTGCAGAGGTCACTGTTCCTTTACAGAGGTCACTGTTCCATTACAGAGGTCATTGTTCTTTTACAGGGGCTGCTGTTCCTTTACAGAAGTCACTGTTCCCTTACAGTTTCACTGTTCCCCTTTTGGAGGTCACTGTTTCCTTTCAGAGGTCACTGTTCCTTTACAGATGCCACTGTTCCCTTTCAGAGGTCACTGTTCACTTACAGAGGTCACTGTTCCCTTTCAGAGAGCACTGTTCTCTTACAGAGGTCACTGTTCCCTTTCAGAGGTCAATTTTGGCTTACAGAGGTTGCTGTTCCTTTACAGAAGTCACTGTTCCTTTACAGTGGTCACTGTTCCCTGGTAGAGGTCACTGTTCCCTTTCAGAGGTCACTGTTCCTTTACAGAGGTCACTGTTCACTTACAGACTTACAGAGGTCACTGTTCCCTTTCAGAGAGCACTGTTCCCTTACAGAAGTCACTTTTCCCTTACAGTGGTCACTGTTCCCTTGTAGAGGTCACTGTTCCTTTACAGAGATCACTGCTCCTTTACAGAGGTCACTGTTCCCTTGCAGAGGTCACTGTTCCCTTACAGAGAGCAGTGTTCCTTTACAGAGGTCACTGTTCCCTTGCAGAGGTTACGGTTCTTTTACAGAGGTCACTGTTCCCTTTCAGAGGTCACTGTTCCCTTTCAGAGGTCACTGTTCCCTTTGCAGAGGTCACTGTTCCTTTACAGAGGTCACTGTTCCTTTACAGAGGTCACTGTTCTCTTGCAGAGATCACTGCTACTTTACAGAGGTCACTGTTCCCTTGCAGAGGTCACTGTTCCCTTACAGAGAGCACTGTTCCTTTACAGAGATCACTGTTCCGTTGCAGAGGTCACTGCTCCTTTACAGACGTCACTGTCCCCTTGCAGAGGTCACTGTTCCTTTGCAGATGTCACTGTTACATTACAGAGGTCACTGTTACCTTGCAGAGGTCACTGTTCTCTTACAGAGGTCACTGTTCCTTTGCAAAGATCACTGTTCCCCTACAGAGGTCTTCTGAGCAAATAGGGAAGCTGGGGAGAGACCCCTGATCTTGGCAAAGGAAGTGTTAGAGCTCTGCATTGTTCCATTGCGGAGGTCACTGTTCCCTCACAGAGGTCACCATTCCTTGCAGAGATCACTGTTCCTTTACAGAGGTCACTGTTCCCTCACAGAGGTCAATGTTGCCTTACAGAGGTCGCTGTTCCTTTACACAAGTCACTGTTCTCTTACAGTGGTCACTGGTCCCTTGCAGAGGTCACTATTCCCTTACAGAGGGCACTGTTCCTTAGCAATGGCCACTGTTCCCTTGCAGAGGTCACTGTTCCTTTATAGAGGTCACTGTTCCCTTGCAGAGGTCACTGCTCCTTTCAGAGGTCACTGTTCCTTTACAGAGGTCGCTGTACCCTTTCAGAGGGCACTGTTCCTTCACAGAGGACACTGATCCATTTCAGAGGTCACTGTTCCTTTGCAGAGGCCACTGTTCCTTTGCAGAGGCAACTGTTCCCTGGCAGAGGTCACTGTTCCATTACAGAGGGCCCTGCTCCTTAGCAGAGGCCACTGTTCCCTTGCAGAGGTCACTGTTCCTTTACAGAGGTCACTGTTCCCTTACAGAGGTCACTGTTCCCTTACAGAGGTCACTGTTTCCTTGCAGAGGTCACTGTTCCCTTTCAGAGGTCACTGTTCCCTTTCAGAGGTCACTGTTTCCTTTCAGAGGTCACTGTTTCCTTTCAGAGGTCACTGTTTCCTTTCAGAGGTCACTGTTCCCTTTTAGAGAGCACTGTTCCCTTACAGAGGTCACTGTTCCCTTTCAGAGGTCAATTTTGCCTTACAGAGGTCGCTGTTCCTTTACAGAAGTCACTGTTCCCTTACAGTGGTCACTGTTCCCTTGTAGAGATCACTGTTCCTTTACAGAGGTCACTGTTCCCTTGCAGAGATCACTGCTCCTTTACAGAGGTCACTGTTCCCTTGCAGAGGTCACTGGTCTTTTGCAGAGGTCACTGTTCCCTTACAGAGGTCACTGTTCCCTTGCAGAGGTCACTGTTCCCTTGCAGAGGTCACTGTTTCTTTACAGAGGTCACTGTTCCCTTGCAGAGATCACTGCTACTTTACAGAGGTCACTGTTCCCTTGCAGAGGTCACTGTTCCCTTACAGAGAGCACTGTTCCTTTATAGAGATCACTGTTCCGTTGCAGAGGTCACTGCTCCTTTACAGACGTCACTGTTCCCTTGCAGAGGTCACTGTTTCTTTACAGAGGTCACTGTTCCCTTGCAGAGATCACTGCTACTTTACAGAGGTCACTGTTCCCTTGCAGAGGTCACTGTTCCCTTACAGAGAGCACTGTTCCTTTATAGAGATCACTGTTCCGTTGCAGAGGTCACTGCTCCTTTACAGACGTCACTGTTCCCTTGCAGATGTCACTGTTACATTACAGAGGTCACTGTTACCTTGCAGAGGTCACTGTTCTCTTACAGAGGTCACTGTTCCCTTACAGAGGTCACTGTTCCTTTGCAAAGATCACTGTTCCCTTGCAGAGATCACTGCTACTTTACAGAGGTCACTGTTCCCTTACAAAAGTCAACTGTTCCCTTGCAGAGGTCACTGTTCCGTTGCAGAGGCCACTGTTTCTTGACAGAGGTCACTGTTCCCTTGCAGAGGTCACTGTTCCTTTGCAGATGTCACTGTAACATTACAGAGGTCACTGTTACGTTGCAGAGGTCACTGTTCCCTTTCAGAGGTCACTGTTCCCTTTCAGAGGTCACTGTTACCTTGCAGAGGTCACTGTTCCTTTGCAAAGATCACTGTTCCCTTACAGAGGTCTTCTGAGCAGATAGGGAAGCCGGGGAGAGACCCCTGATCTTGGCAAAGGAAGTGTTAGAGCTCTGCACTGTTCCATTACGGAGGTCACTGTTCGAGGGAACAGAGGTCACTGTTCCCTTGCAGAGATCACTGTTCCTTTACAGAGGTCACTGTTCCCTCATAGAGGTCAATGTTGCCTTACAGAGGTAGCTGATTGAGGCTCCAGTCTCTTCGGAGGCGGGGGTTCGAATCCCACCACTGCCACCAATGTGAGAAGTTGGCCTGGTATATGCTGTCCACTAGTTATAGTGGGCACCTTGCACCAGTCCAATCGACCTTTATTGATGATAGTTTTAAAGGCAACCTTTAGTGAAAGCTATCCTAGTGGTAGCTATGGAGAGCAGCCTTCAGGCTACGTCTTGAAGTAGTGTTAAGCTGTTTGTTTTACCAGTCTATAATCTCATGAATGACCAAATGAAAGGAGAACCACACCAGGTATATATATAAAATATGTATTTATTACTAAACACTACTCAATAGTCTCTTTATGAGGCTAGAGGTCAAAGTACACAAGTTACAAGTCAAATAGCACAGTAAAATAGCACAATATACAATTAGCCCTAGGGGCGTACCAAACCATATATTAAGAAAGTGGTATAAGAACCACGACTTAAATAAACACAAGGCCTAGAGCCTGTAGAATCGCTGGGACCCCAAGGAACCACCCAAGGTAGTGACACAGGGGACCCACGGGGGCTGTGTGCAGTGTGTGAACACAGCCTCGAGCTCCGTTATCGTCTATGGGACAGTTGTGGTTATCGTTTTAGAGTTTAAGGACACTTAGAAATGGACTAGGACCAAACCCTCTTGGACTTAGACAGTTCTAGGGTCAACACCCACGGGAGCACCGGAGTACTCGAGTTACCTCACCCAGGGAAGCCGGGTGCATAGGTGTCAAATGGTGTTCGAAGAGATCCAAGCCTGGATCGAAGATGAGAAGAACCAGAAAGCAGAGGGGACAGAGTCTGGGTCACTTGCCAGTGACCAGGGGCACGATAGTCGAATGCCCACCGATGTTGGGTGTTTCAGGTGAAAGAGGTGAAGCTTGACTCTTCAGCCACGAAGTCCGGGAGGCGTCCACGACGTCCAGGAGCTGGATTCGAGCTGTCCCACGAAGGATGTCGAGTGCTGCAGCGTTGGTGTCCGGATTGAACACAACCAGCCTTGGCAACAGCAACCCACGCAGAAAGGAGAAAGATGCTTCGGAGCAGACCAGCAAGGTCTGGGGGACTCACCACTTGGTGGGGAGTCAGGGCACGTCTGGAGCAACCAGAAACGCCCAAAGAAAATGAGAGTTGCCTTCACAGGGACCCACCAGTCGACGGACCAGGGATCGCGAAGGAGCCTCGAGCGGAAATGCAAGAAGCGGGCCCACGGAACACTCGTGGAGTGTAGGCTCACAATCTTCGGTGCAAATGGTGCTCGGGGCCTGGGCTACAAGTAGCCCAAAGCAGGACTTCAAGGGTCGTCGAGAAGTCAATGCACTAGCAAATGTGCACAGTGACCAGGGGTTCCGGTTCCACGCTACTCACGAGGGCTGCGGGTCTCAGCTTTGCTGGGGATTCGGGTCGGCCTCTGAGATGTCTGGAAATCCTCTTCCTGGGCTGCAAGTACTTCGGAGTCCGGCGGGAGCTTCGGAGATGCAGACCGGCAAATGCTTCGTTGGTGCCTGCCAAGCAGGGGAGTCACTCCTTGACCCCAAGGGAGATTTCTTCAGTCCTCTAGTCTTGAGTAGAGCGTTGAAGTTCCAGGATTCAGTTGCAGAGTTTCGTCCAGGGATATCTAAAGTCCTGTTGCCAGGGTTCCCTTACTTATACTAAAGAAAGGGGTTGGACTAACTCTAGGGACCCACCTATGGGAGGGTTTGGAAAGATGGGTGGCTACACCCATTTCCTTTGTCCAGTTTCGCGCCAGAGCAGGGGCTGGTAGCCCCTGCAACCGGTTTGAACTGGACTATGCACAGGGACACCAAATGTGCCCCCAGTGCAGGACTTCAAAGCACTCCAGGGGGCACCCACCCAGCTCCAATACACTAAGGCCTGTCTGGGAGGTGGTTACAACTCCCTGTGACAGGAAACCTATTGTCCAGGCCTCCCCTGCCGTAGTTTCGGTCAGCAGCAGGAGGCCAGACTCGTGTCTGTGGCTGCAGCATCCATTTTGTGATGCCAGGGCTCTTTAAGGTTTCTACTGGGTATACCGGTGGCGTCATGTCTCTCCCTCTAGAAGGGTGGAATTCTACCCCTGCCGCCAGGACTGGCGGGGGGTGTGCTAGGATTCCAAGGTGTTTGACACCAAACACAACATGTTTCTGTGCAGCCAGTCCAAAGTTAGCATTTTACCGGGAGGTTATAATGCACTTAAGAGTATATGGTCAGGCTGCACCACAGACAGCTCCGGGTAAGGGATTCCGAAAGCTGCAGAGGGGCTCAGCTCATGCCAGAGCACCCTCTCACATAAAACCAAGCACCCTGCCTTCAGGATTGATAAGGCCTGCCATAGGGGTGACTGATAGGTTTCTATGTGCAGTGATAGGTGAGATATAGTGAACCTATATCTTTGTAAGGGGTGCATGCACCACCTCACTCAGGCTGCAGTAGCAGTCCTGTGGTGTCATTTTGGATGGCTTTCCAGGGGTGGCACAATACATGCTTCAGCCCCTGGTAGGCCTCTGGGGTACCTATGCCCTGGGTACATAGTATACCATATACTAGGGACTTATAAGGGCACTCCAGAATCCAATCTATGATGTACCTAAAGTACATGGAATCAATTTAGAGAGGAAGCAGCTAGGCTGGGGTCCTGGATAGCAGGGCCTCAGCCAGACTAAAGTCGAAAAACAGTGTAAGACCAGCAAAACGTGGGGGTAACCATAAGAGGCAGATCCTACTCTCCTACAACTGTTCCCTTGCAGAGCTCACTGTTCCCTTACAGATGGCACTGTTCCTTAGCATAGGCCACTGTTCCCTTGTAGAGGTCACTGTTCCTTTACAGAGGTCACTCTTCCCTTTCATAGGTTACTGTTCCCTTACAGAGGTCACTGTTCCCTTACAGAGGTCTCTGTTCCCTTACAGAGGTCTCTGTTCCCTTACAGAGGTCTCTGTTTCCTTGCAGAGGCCTCTGTTCCTTGACAAAGGTCACTGTTCCTTTGCAGAAGTCACTCTTACATTACAGAGGTCACTATTCCCTAACATAGGTCACTGTTTCGCTTCAGAGGTCACTGTCCCTTGCAGAGGTCACCATTCATTTGTAGATGTCACTGTCCCCTTGCTGAGGTCACTGTTCCCTTGCAGAGGTCACTGTACCCTTACAGACGCAAATTCTCCTTTGCAGAGGCCACTATTCACTTGCAGAAGTCTCGGTTCCCTTGCAGAGGCCTCTCTTCCTTTGCAGAGGCCTCTCTTCCTTTGCAGAGGCCTCTATTCCCTTGCAGAGGTCTCTCTTCCTTTGCAGAGGTCTCTCTTCCTTTGCAGAGGTCTCTCTTCTTTTGCAGAGGTCGCTGTTCCCTTGCAGAGATCGCTGTTCCTTTACAGAGGTCGCTGTTCCCTTACAGAGGTCGCTGTTCCCTTACAGAGGTCATTGTTCCCTTGCAGAGGTCACTGCTCCTTTGCAGAGGCCACTGTTCCTTTTTCATAGGTCATTGCTCCCTTACAGAGGTCACAGTTCCCTTGCACAGGTCACTGTTCGCATGCAGAGATCACTTTTCCTTCACAGAGGTCACTGTTCACTCACAGAGGTCACTGTTCCCTCGCTGAGGTCACTGTTACCTCGCAGAGTTCACTGTTCCCTCGCTGAGGTCACTGTTCCCTTAGAGAGGTTGCTGTGCTGTGGCAGAGGTCAGAGGTCACTGTTCCCTTACAGAGGTCACTGTTCCCTTACAGAGGGCTCTGTTCCCTTACAAAGGTTGTTGTTCCCTGTGAGAAGTTGGCCTGGTATATGCTGTCCACTAGTTATAGTGGGCACCTTGCACCAGTCCAAACAACCCCTTATTGGAGATCGGTTAAAGACAACCTTTTGTGAAAGCTATCCTAGTGGTTGCTATGGAGAGTAGCCTTCAGGCTAAGTCTTGAAGGAATGTAAAGCAGCTTGTGTTACCAGTCTATAATCTCTTGAGTGACCAAATGAAAGAGGACCACACCAGATATATATATAAAATATATATATTTAGTCTTAAACACACCCCTCTAGTCTCTTTATGAGGCTAGAGTTTGAAGTACATAGGTTACAAGTCAGTTATCAACAGTAATAGCACAAATACACGTTTGAGCCCTAGGGGCGTACCAAACCATATACCAAAAAAGTGGTATAAGAACCACGACTGAGCTAGACACAAGGCCTAGAGCCTGTAGAAGTGCTTGGCCCTTAAGGAACCACCCAAGGTAGTGACACAGGGGACCCACGAGGGACGCGTGGAGTGTGAGAACACAGCCGCGAGCCGCCGTTGACTTCTATGGGGAAAGTCGCGATTGGATTTTTAGAAGAAAAGGACACTTTGAGGAGGACTTAGAGCAAACCCCTTTAGAACTAGGCAGTTCTAGAGTCAATACCCACGGGAGCACCGGAGTACTCGTGTTACCTCACCCAGGGAAGCTGGGTGCATAGGTGTCTTTCGGTGTCGGGTTTCGTTGTCGTTTTCAATGGCGATCTGCTGCAAGATGCTGCTGGCAGCCAAGTCAAAAGTGTCCGGGTGGATCCAAGGGTGGATCGAAGATCTGAAGAACCTGAAAGCAGAGGGGACAGAGTCTGGGTCACTAGCCAGTGACCAGGGAGGCGATGATCAGATGCCCACCGATGTCGGGTGCTTCAGGTAGGTTGACGGTCGTCTTGACTCTTCAGCCACGAGGTCCAGGAGGCGTCGACGACGACCAGGAGCTGGATTCGAGCTGTCCCACGACGTCTGTCGATTGCTAAGGTGTCGGCGACCGGATTGGACCCAACAAGCCTTGGCAACGGCAAGTCTCGTGGAAACAAAGAAAGGACGTTGATGCAGACCCCCAAGGTCTGAGGGACTCACCCAGCGAGGGTAAGTCAGGGCACGTCTGGAGCAACCAGGGAAGCCCAAGCAGAAGAAGAGTTGCCTTCGGGAGGGCCCACTAGCCAACGGACTAGCGACCGCGAAGGAGCCTCGAGTGGTCGCACTTGGAGCTGGCTCACATTACACTCGTGGAGTGGAGGCCAGCGATCTTTGGCGCAGTCGGTGCTGGAGGCGGGGGCTACTCGGAGCCCAAAGGACAACTTCGTGGGAGACCAGGAAGAGGATGCACTTGCAAAAGTTCTCGGTGTCCAAGGGTCACGGTTCCACGTTACCCACGACAGCTACGTGCCTCAGCTTTGCTGGGGTCTCAAGGCAGCCTTGGGGAAGTCTGGAAATCCACCTCTGGTGTTGCAAAGACTTCGGCGTCTGGCGGGCGCTTCAGCGATGCAGACTGGACAATTGCTTCTTAGGGGCCTGCCACGCAGGGAGTCACTCCTTGACCCCAAGTGAGATTCTTCAGTCCTCTAATCTTGAAGTAGAGCGACGAAGGTCCAGGATTCGGTTTCAGAGTTTCGTCCAGGGTAATCTAAAGTCCTAAGGACTGGGGTCCCATACTTATACTGAGTTAGGGGGTTGGACATACTCTGGGGACCCACCTATGGGAGGGTCAGGAAAGAGGGGTGGTTACACCCATTCGCTTTGTCCAGTTTCGCGCCAGAGCAGGGGCAGGTAGCCCCTGCAACCGGTTTGAACTGGCATATGCACAGGGACACCAAGTGTGCCCACAGTGCAGGACTTCAAAGCACCAGAGAGTGCTACCGCCCAGCCCCAATACACACTATCCTGTCTGGGGAGGTGGTTACACCTCCCTGTGACAGGAAACCTATTGTCCAGGCCTCCCCTGCTGGAGTTTCGGTCAGCAGCAGGAGGCCAGACCCGTGTCTGTGGCAGCGGCATCCATTTTGTGATGCCAGGGCTCTGAAAAGTAAATACCGGGTACGCCGGTGTGTACATGTCTCTCCCTCTAGAAGGGTGGAATGCTACCCCCGCCGCCAGGACTGGCGGGGGGGTAGTATTCCAAGGTGTTTGACACCAAACACGACATGTTTCCGTGCCGCTATTCCAAAGTTAGCATTTAACGCGAGGTTATAATGAACTTAAGAGTATATGGTCAGGCTGCACCACAAACAGCACCAGAGGATTGACTCCGAACGCTGCAGAGGGGCTCTGCTCATGCAGGGGCACCCTCTCACATAAAAACCAAGCACTCTGCCTTCAGGATTGTTAAGGCCTGCCATAGGAGTGACTTATAGGTTTATATGTGTGTGCAATGGTAGTGATATAGGTAGCCTATACCACTGTAAGGGGTGCATGCACCACCTTACCCAGGCTGCTGTAGCAGACCTGTGGTGTCATTTTGGATGGCCTTCCAGGGGTGGCACAATACATGCTGCAGCCCCTGGTAGGCCTCTGGGGTACCTATGCCCTGGGTACATAGTATACCATATACTAGGGACTTATAAGGGCACTCCAGAATCCAATCAGAGATGTGCCTAAGGCACATGGAAACCATTTTAGAGAGGAAGCAGCTAGGCTGGGGTTCTGATTAGCAGGGCCCCAGCCAGACTAAAGTCGAAAAACAGTGAAGCATCAGCAAAAAGTGGGGGTACCGATGTGAAGCAGATCCTACTCTCCTACACAACCCCCCCCCCAATCGCAGGGACATTAAACTAACCTTGACCAGTTGAGTCTTCATGTTCTAAGTGGAAGTACCTAGAGAGTCCATCTGCATTGGCATGGTTACTCCCAGGTCTATGTTCCACTGTAAAGTCCATCCCCTGTAGGGAAATGGACCACCTAAGCAGTTTGGGGTTTTCACCCTTCATTTGTTTTAGCCATAAGAGGGGCTTATGGTCTGTTTGAACAAGGAAGTGAGTACCAAACAAGTATGGCCTCAACTTCTTCAGAGCCCAGACCACAGCAAAGGCCTCCCTCTCAATGGCTGACCAACGTTTCTCTCTAGGGGCCAGCCTTCTGCTAATGAAAGCTACTGGCTGATCCTGACCTTCATCATTCAATTGTGACAGTACAGCCCCAACCCCCAATTCAAATGCATCTGGTTGGACAATGAACTTATTGGAGTAATCAGGACTCTGTAGAATGGGAGCAGTGCACATGGCCTGCTTCAGGTCATCAAATGCCTTTTGACAGCTAGCTGTCCACTGAAACTTTTTGGGCATTTTCTTGGAAGTTAAGTCATTCAGGGGTGTCACTATTGATCCATACCCCTTGACAAATCTCCTATAGTACCCAGTCAGGCCTAAGAAGGCTCTCACCTGAGTCTGGGTAGTTGGAGCAACCCAGTCCATGATGGTCTGGATTTTGCTCTGTAGTGGTTGAACCTGGCCTCCACCTACAATGTGGCCCAGGTACACAACCTGACTCTGCCCTATCTGGCACTTGGTGACCTTGATAGTGAGGCCTGCCTTTTGCAGGGCCTCCAAAACATTTCTGAGGTGGACCAGGTGATCCTCCCAGGTGGCGCTAAAGACAGCAATATCATCTAGATATGCTGCACTATAGGCTTCCAGGCCTGTAAGGACTGTATTCACCAACCTCTGAAAAGTGGCAGGTGCATTCTTCAGACCAAAGGGCATCACCACAAATTGGTAATGCCCACTAGGGGTTGCGAATGCTGTGTTTGGCTTTGCATCATCAGCTAGCCTGATCTGCCAGTAGCCAGCTGTTAGGTCAAATGTGCTTAGATACTTGGCTGAGGCCAAAGTGTCTATTAGCTCATCTGCCCTTGGTATTGGATGGACATCAGTCCTAGTGACTGCATTGAGACCCCTGTAGTCCACACAAAACCTCATCTCTCTCTTCCCACCATTGGTGTGAGGTTTTGGCACAAGGACCACTGGACTAGCCCAGGGGCTATCTGAGGGCTCAATAACTCCCAAATCCAACATTTTCTGGACTTCTGTCCTGATACAGTCCCTGACATGGTCAGGTTGCCTATAAATCTTATTTTTAATAGGCATACTGTCCCCAGTGTCCACTTCATGAGTGCACCAGGTGGTCTGACTTGGAGTCAGAGAGAACATATGTCTGAACTGATTGAGCACCTGTCTGCAATCAGTTAGCTGCTGGGCAGTGAGGCTGCCTGCCAAGGCTACACCATCCACTGACCCATCATCAGGGTTCTGTTAGAGCAGGTCAGGGAGTGGGTCACTCTCTTCCTCCTGTCCCTCATCAGTAGCCATGAGCAAGCCCATGTCTGCCATGTCCACATATGGTTTCAATCTGTTGACATGGAGAACCCTGTGGGGACTCCTGGGTGTTCCTAGGTCTACCAAATAGGTAACCACACCCTTCTGCTCAACAATGGTATGGGGTCCACTCCATTTGTCTTGGATAGCTGCTGGGGCCACTGGCTCCAACACCCACACCTTCTGCCCTGGCTGGTAAACAGTCAGTACAGCCTTTTGGTCATGCCAGGCTTTTTGCAGTTCCTGGCTAGCCTCAAGGTTTTTAGTTGCATTTTTCATGTACTCAGCCATCCTGGAGCAGAGACCAAGTACATAGTCCACTATGTCCTGCTTTGGGGGCTTGAGAGGTAACTCCCATCCTTCCTTCACCAGGCACAATGGACCTCTGACAGGGTGGCCAAACAAAAGTTCAAAAGAGCTGTAGCCAACCCCCTTTTGAGGCACCACCCTGTATGCAAACAAAAGACAGGGCAAGAGTATGTCCCATCTTCGCCTAAGCTTTTCTGGGAGCCCTTTGATCATGCCCTTTAAGGTTTTGTTGAATCTCTCAACTAAACCATTGCATTGCGGGTGATAGGGTGTGGTGAATTTGTAAGTCACTCCACACTCCTTCCACATTGCCTTCAAGTATCCAGACATAAAGTTTGCACCCCTGTCTGATACTACCTCCTTAGGGAAGCCCACTCTTGAGAAAATTCCTAGGAGGGCTCTTGCCACCACAGATGCTGTAGCCTCTGGGTACCTAGTGGCATGCTCCACCACCACCAGGATAAACCTGTGTCCAGATGCTGTTTGGGGATCCATGGGACCAACAATGTCTATCCCCACCCTCTCAAAGGGAACCCCCACCGCAGGTAGTGGTATCAGGGGGGCCTTTGTGGTGCCACCTGCTTTCCCACTGGCTTGGCAGGCTACACAGGAGCGACAAAACTCCTTGGTGTCTTCAGACATGTGGGGCCAGTGAAAGTGAGGGACATTTCTGTCCCAAGTCTTGTTCTGGCCCAGGTGACCTGCTAGGGGAATGTCATGGGCTAGGGTCAATAGGAAGCCCCTGAACTTCAGAGGTATAACCAACCTCCTGGTGGCACCAGGCTTGGGGTCTCTACACTCTGAGTACAAGAGTCCATCATCCCAATACACTTTATGGGGACCACTAGCATTCCCAGCAGCCTCAGCAGCAGCTTGCTGTCTGAGGGGTTCAAGAGAGGGGCAGCTCTGCTGCTCCTGGCTCAGATCTGCCCTGGAAGGGCCCCCTGTCCCTAAGAAATCAACCTGATCAGGCTCAAGCTCCTCTGGGACAGTTCCTTCCTCAGTACTGAGATCATCTCCCTCAAGAGACTGATCTTCCTTCTGAGCCAAGGGGGAAGGCACTGCCTTAACCCTACTACTCCTCCTCTTTGATGGCACTTGGTCCATTGTGTGTGAAGTTGGCCTGGTATATGCTGTTCACTAGTTAAAGTGGACACCTTGCACCAGTACAATTCGACTCTTATGGTAGCTAGGTTTAAGACAACCTTTAAAGAAAGCTATCCTAGTGGTAGCTGTGGAGTGCAGCCTTCAGGCTAAGTCTTGAAGGAATGTAAAGCAGCTTGTTTTACCACACAATCTCTTGAATCACCAAATGAAAAGACACCACACAGGTATATTTATCAAATATATATGTATTTATTACTAAACAACTCTCTACTAATCTCTTTATGAGATTAGAAGTCAGGAACATATGCACAAATCAACGTTTCACAATAAATTAAGCACAAATATGGCTGGAGCCCTAGGGGCGTACCAGACCATATACTAAAAAAGAGACTTAGAAACAACGACTTGCAAAGGGACAAGGCCTAGGGCCTTCAGAAGTGCTGGGGCCTCACGAAACCACCCAAGGCAGGTAAGTAAAGGACCCACGGGGGACGCGTGCAGTGTGTGAACACAGGCGTGGATCGCCGTTGACTTCAATGGGGCAAGTCGCGGTTGGAAATTAAGAGTTTAAGGGCACTTCGGGAGAAGCTACAAGCAAGTCACTTACAGGGTAAGTAGTTCTAGGGCCAACACCCACAGGAGCACCGTAGTGCTGGAGTTACCTCACCCAGGGAAGCCGGGTGCATAGGTGTTCTTTGGTGTCGGGTCGCGGCGTCGTTTTCAATGGGAGCCAATGAAGACTTGCTGCTTGTGAAGACCAAAGAAGTGTCCGGTGGAATCCAAGCCTGGATTCGGAAGAAGGAAGACGTGAAAGCAGAGGGGACAGTGTTCAAAGTCACTTGGCAGTGACCCGGGGCAAGGAAGATGAATGCCCACCGTCGTCGCAAGGTTCAGGTCGTTCGCGGGTGTCTTGACTCTTCAGCCACGAGGTCCAGGAGGCGTCGATGACAACCAGGAGCTGGATTCGGCGTGTCCCACAAAGTCTGCAGCTTACTGCGGTGTCGGCGACTCGATTGGAGCCAACAAGCCTTGGTAACAGCAAGTCTCGGGGAAAGAATGAAAAGTCAATGGTGCAGACCAGCAAGGTCTGTGGGACTCACCCAGCGAGGGTAAGTCAGGGCAGGCCTGGAGCAACCAGGGGAGCCCTTTGGATTGGTAGAAAAGTCTTCAGGGGACCCACAAGCCAGCTGGCAAGGGATCGCGAAGACGCCTCGGGAGGATTCACTGAACAGGGGCCCACGGTCATTCGGGACGGGGTAGGCCTCTGATCTTGGGAGGAATCTCTGCTAGAGGCTGGGACCACACGTGGTCCAAAGCACAAGTTCGTAGAACGTCGTGAAGGGGTTGCACTCGACAATAGTGCATGGTACCCAGGGACTGCGGTTCCTCGTCACTCGTGGGGTCCACTTGCCTCAGCTTCGCTTGGGACTCACGATGGCCTTGGAGAAGTCAGGAAATCCTCTTCCTGGGCTACAGGGACTTCGGGCTCCGGCGGGAGCGGCGTAGTTTGCGAACGTCGTTGTAGTTTTTGGTGCCTGCCAAGCAGGGGAGTCATTCCTTGACTCCAAGGGAGATTCTTCAGTCTTCCAGAGGTAATGGAATGTCGAAGGTCCGGGATTCTTCTTCAGAGCGTCGTCCAGGGATATCTAATTTGCAATGGCAAGGGTTCCCTATCTTATACTGAAAAGAAGGGAGGGACTAGCTCTATGACCCCACCTATGGGAGGGTCAGGGGAGTGGGAGGCTACACCCACTTCCCTTTGTCCAGTTTCACGCCAGAGCAGGGGCAGGTAGCCCCTGAGCCGGTTTGAACTGGCATATGCACAGAGGAGCCTACTGCTCCCCCAGTGCAGGACTTCAAAGCACTCTGGGAGTGCACCCACCCAGCCCCAATACACTAAACCCTGTCTGGGAGGTGGTCACACCTCCCTGTGACAGGATACCTATTGTTGGGCTTCCTCCACTGCGAGTTTCGGTCATCAGCAGGAGGGCAGCCCAGTGTCTGTGACTGGTGGCATCCATTTTGTGATGCCAGGGCTCTTCAGGATTCTACCGCGTTTCCACAGTAGGTACATGTCTATCCCTCTAGAAGGGTGGGATCATACTCCCACACCAGTTACTGGTGTGGGGGTATGATTTCAAGGTGTTTGACACCAAACACGACATGTTTTGATGCAGCCATCCCAAAGTTAGCATTTAACGCGAGGTTATAATGCACTTAAGAGTATATGGTTTAATCGCATTCACAAACAGCCCCAGAGAAGGAACTCTGAGAGCTGCAGAGGGGCCCTGCTCAGGCAGAGGCACCCTCTCACATAGAAACTAAGCACCCTGCCCTCAGGATTGATAGGGCCTGCCTTAGGGGTGACTGATAGGTTTAAATGTGTGTGCAGGAGAGACACAGGGAACCTATATCTCAGATAGGGGTGCTAGCACCTCCTCACCCAGGCTGCAGTAGCAGGCCTGTGGTGTCAGATTTAGTCTGCTTCCCAGGGGTGGCATAATACATGCTTCAGCCCCTGGTAGGCCTGTGAAGCACCTATGCCCTTGGTACCTAAGGTACCATATACTATGGACTCATAAGGTACCACAGTATCCAATCACTAGTGCACCTAGAGTGCACTCCAAGTCGTTTAGAGAGAACAGAGAGGCTGGGGCCCTGATTGGCAGGGTCCCCGCCAGACTATAGCCAGAAACCAGTGTAAACATCAGAATAAAAGTGGGGGCAACATAAGAGGCAGATCCTACTCTCCTACACAACCCCCCCCCCCCAAACGCAGGGACACTAAACTAACCTTGACCAGTTGAGTCTTCGTGTTCTAAGTGGAAATACCTTGAGAGTCCATCTACATTGGCATGTTGGGTCCCAGGTCTATGTTCCACTGTATAGTCCATCCCCTGTAGGGAAATGGACCACCTCAAAAGTTTTGGGTTTTCACCTTTCATCTGTTTAAGCCATAGGAGGGGCTTGTGGTCAGTCTGAACTATGAAGTGAGTGCCAAACAAGTATGGCCTCAGCTTCTTCAGGGCCCATACCACAGCAAAGGCCTCCCTCTCTATAGCTCACCAACGTTTCTCTCTAGGGTCCAGCCTTCTGCTAATAAAAGCTACTGGCTGGTCTTGACCTTCATCATTCAATTGAGACAGTACAGCTCCCACACCCAGCTCAGAAGCATCTGTTTGGACAATGAACTTTTTGGTGTAGTCTGGACTCTGTAAGATGGGGGCAGTGCACATGGCCTGCTTTAGGTCTTCAAATGCCTTCTGACAGCTAGCTGTCCACTGAACCTTTTTTAGCATTTTCTTTGAGGTCAGATCATTCAAGGGGGTCACTATAGATCCATATCCCTTGACAAACCTCCTATAGTACCCAGTCAGGCCTAAGAAGGCTCTCACCTGTGTCTGGGTGGTTGGAGCAACCCATTCCATTATGGTTTGGATTTTGCTCGGTAAAGGCTGAAGGTGGCCCAGGTACACAACCTGACTCTGCCCTATCTGGCACTTAGTGGCCTTGATAGTGAGGCCTGCTTTCTGCAGAGCCTCCAAAACATTTCTGAGGTGGACCAGGTGATCCTGCCAGGAGGAAATAAAGACAGCAATATCATCTAGATAAGCTGAGCAATAAGTTTCCATTCCTGCCAGAACTTTGTTCACCAACCTCTGAAAAGTGGCAGGTGCATTTTTCAATCCAAAGGGCATCACCACAAAGTGGTAGTGCCCACTAGGGGTCGAAAATGCTGTTTTGGCTTTTGCACCATCAGTTAATCTGATCTGCCAGAAGCCAGCTGTTAGGTCAAATGTACTCAGATATTTGGCTGAGGCCAAAGTATCAATCAGCTCATCTGCCCTTGGTATGGGATAGGCATCAGTCCTGGTGACTGCATTGAGGCCTCTGTAGTCTACACAAAACCTCATTTCTTTCTTACCACCCTGGGTATGAGGCTTGGGTACTAGGACTACTGGGCTAGCCCAGGGCTATCTGAGGGTTCAATAACTCCCAAATCCAACATTTTCTGGACTTCTGTCCTGATACAGTCCCTGACATGGTCAGGTTGCCTATAAATCTTATTTTTAATAGGTATACTGTCCCCAGTGTCCACTTTATGAGTGCACCAGGTGGTCTGACTTGGAGTCAGAGAGAACATATGTCTGTACTGCTGCAGAACTTGTCTGCACTCAGTTTTTTGATGGTCAGTGAGGCTGCTTGCCAAAGCAACACCATCTACTGACCCATCATCAGGGTTCTGTGAGAGCAGATCAGGGAGAGGGTCACTCTCCTCCTCCTGTTCCTCATCAGTTGCCATGAGCAAGCCCATGTCAGCCCTGTCAACATATGGTTTTAATCTGTTGACATGGAGCACCCTCAGGGGGGTCCTAGGAGTTCCAAGATTCACCAGATAGGTAACTTCTCCCTTTTGCTCAACTATTGTGTGGGAGCCACTCCATTTGTCTTGGAGGGCTGCTGGGGCCACAGGCTCCAACACCCACACTTTCTGTCCTGGCTGGTACACAGTCAGCACAGCCTTTTGGTCATGCCAAGCTTTTTGTAATTCTTGGCTGGCCTCCAGGTTTTTGGTTGCTTTCTTCATGTATTCGGCCATTCTGGAGCGGAGACCAAGTACATAGTCCATCACATCCTGTTTGGGGGGTTTGAGAGGTAACTCCCAGCCCTCTTTCACCAAACATAATGGACCTCTTACAGGATGCCCAAACAGAAGCTCAAATGGGCTGTAACCAACCCCCTTCTGTGGAACCTCTCTGTATGCAAACAACAGGCAGGGAAGAAGAAGGTCCCATTTCCGCCTAAGCTTCTCTGGGAGTCCTTTAATCATTCCCTTAAGGGTTTTGTTGAAACGTTCAACCATCCCATTGCATTGTGGGTGATAGGGGGTGGTGAACTTATAAGTTACCCCACACTCCTTCCACATTGCTTTCAAATATCCTGACATGAAGTTTGCATCTCTGTCAGAGATGACCTCCTTTGGGAAACCCACTCTGGAGAAAAAAACTCCAATGAGGGCTCTTGCCACCAAAGGGGCTGTGGTGGTCCTCAGGGGAATTGCCTCTGGGTACCTGGTGACATGATCCACTATCACCAGGATAAACCTGTGCCCAGATGCAGTTTGAGGGTCAAGGGGACCAACAATGTCAATCCCTACCCTTTCAAAGGGTACCCCCACCACAGGTAGTGTTATCAGGGGGGCCTTTGTTGTGCCACCTGCCTTGCCACTGGCTTGGCATGTGACACAGGAGCGACAAAACTCCTTTGTGTCTTCTGACATATGTGGCCAATGAAAATGTGGAACAAGCCTGTCCCAGGTCTTGTTTTGGCCCAAGTGATCTGCGAAAAGGGATATCATGTGCTAGGGTCAAGAGGAACCCCCTAAACTTCTGAGGTATTACCAACCTCAGGTGGCTCCAGGGGCTGGATCTCTACCCTCAGAATATAGGAGTCCCTCATCCCAATCAACTTTATGGGACCCACTAGCACTCCCAGCAGCCTCAGCAGCAGCCTGCTGTCTGAGGGGTTCAAGAGAGGGGCAGCACTGTTGCTCCTTACTCAGATCTTCCCTAGAAGGGCCCCCTGCCCCCAAGAACTCAACCTGATCAGGCTCAAGTCCCTCTGGGGCAGTTCCTTCTTCAGGATCTGCTTCTCCTCCCTCAAGAGGTGAATCTGTGATCTGAGACAGAGGGGAAGTCACTGCCTTAACCCTACTGCTCCTCTTCTTGGGAAGCATCTGGTCCATTGTTCCAGGATCCAGAGCTGGTTCAGTGTTATGCATTCTGGCCTGTGACCTGGTCACAGCAAATACCTCTGCAGGGATGCCCAACATCTCAGCATGAGTCCATAACTCTACTTCAGACCAGGCTGAAGTTTGTAGATCATTGCCCAATAGACATTCTACAGGGAGGTCTGCACTGACTACAACCTTCTTGAGGCCAGTTACCCCTCCCCAGGAGAAATTCACAACTGCCAGACTATGGTTGGTCCTGACATTGCTTGCATTGGTCACCTGGTACATTTCACCCAGGATGATCTGTCCAGGGTCCACAAGATCCTCTGCCACCATGGTGACACTAGCACCTGTGTCCCTAAATGCCAAAGCCTGTTTGCCATTTATTACAGGCTGCTGTTTGTATTTGCCCAGATTATTGGGGCTCACTAGGAAGGACATATCAGTGTCTCCATCACAAATCAGCAATGCCTGAGTGGGTACTCTGACTAGGCCAGAGTCCACTTCAGAACCCAGGGTCAACCCTACTACACCCTTATTCTGAGTACCACCTCCACCAGTAGCTGAACTAGGGGGAACAGTTGTCTTAGGGGCAGGAGTGGTGGTGGTTTGGTCTTTGGACTTGTTACAATCAGAAGTCCAGTGCCCTTTCTGTTTACAGAATTTGCACCAGGGCTTCTTTTGGCCTTTTCCCTTGTTGGATTGTGACTCCCCACCAGAGGCAGATTTGTGGGGCCCTTGTGAAGACTTCTGGTCTTTTGACTTATCCCCACTTTTCTCAGATCCCTTAGAATCCTGCTTCTTTGTGTCACCCCCTTGGTTCTGGGTTTTCTGCCTCACCCTGGTTCTGACCCACTTGTCTGCCTTCTTTCCCAATTCTTGGGGAGAGGTCAGATCTGAGTCCACCAGGTATTGATGCAACAACTGGTTCTGGCAATTATTAAGGATCTGTTCTCTCATCATTAGATTATACAATCCCTTGAAATCAGTAACCCTACTGCCAACCAGTCAACCCTCCAGAGCCTTGGTTGCACAATCTACAAAGTCAGTCCAGTCCTGAGTCTGTGCCTTCTGGGTGTCTCTGAACTTCAACCTGTACTGCTCAGTGGTTAAGCCAAACCCATCTATCAGTGCACTCTTCAGGACTTCATAGTCATCAGCATCCTCTTCTCTAACAGTGAGGAGCTTGTCTCTACCTTTATCTGAAAAGGAGAGCCACAAGATTGCTGCCCACTGCTTTTGGGGGACCTGTTGTACTCTACAGGCCCTTTCCATAGCAGTTATCCACTTATGGATATCATCCCCACTCTGGTAGGGAGGAACAACCTTGCTCAGGTTCCTATGGTCTGGAATATATTCTCTGCCTCTAGGGACACTGTTGCTGCCACCAGGGGGTTCTAACCCCTCTCTTCTAGAAGCTCTCTGGAACTCAAAGGCTTCTCTATCTAATGCCAACTGCTTGGTTTTGAGGGCAAATCTTGCTTCCTCATACTGCAGCAGTTTGTACATTCTGTCAGAGGAGGTCTCTCTTCTTGGGAAGTAGGAGTTCCTCTGCTGGACAAATTCTCTGCCAGAGTGATAGGAGTGGTCAGATTCCCTAGAAAGGGACCTAGGCCTCTCATCCACTCTGTCAGTTCTCTTAGGGAGAATTCCTCTGTCCTTTTCAGGCTCCTTGGAACCTGGCCCTTCAACCACAGAGTCTTGGTCATCCTGATGTTCATCATCTGACCCAGACACTGTAATTGACCCACTCACTGATTCAGACCCATTAGCTCCTAGAGCTAATCTAAGATCATCTGCTGTCAGCAGATCTATCAGGTGTAATGTGGAGGGACTCTGTCCTAGCTTCAGGTGCCTTGCAGCACACATGGCTCTCAAGTCAGAGAAAGCCATGTCCTTATACTGAGGCTGAGTGGATCCACTGGGTCCACCCTTTAAGGACATTCTAGTGTTGTGTAATGTTGTACTACCTACACTATTTTGTGGCCTACTGATACTAGCTTGAGCTGTAGAAAGGGTGTGCTATCCCTTGGCACACAGCTCTAAGTTCAGTAGAACTTATTGATACTAAGCTTGACTTTATATGTACCTTGAGTACCTATAGTGGTTTTCAGGTAGTAATTCAAATAGAGATTTTCTGGTAAAACAATAGCAAGCTGGAATCCCACACGCTGCCCACCAATGTGAGAAGTTGGCCTGGTATATGCTGTTCACTAGTTAAAGTGGACACCTTGCACCAGTACAATTCGACTCTTATGGTAGGTAGGTTTAAGACAACCTTTATAGAAAGCTATCCTAGTGGTAGCTGTGGAGAGCAGCCTTCAGGCTAAGTCTTGAAGGAATGTAAAGCAGCTTGTTTTACCACACAATCTCTTGAATCACCAAATGAAAAGACACCACACAGGTATATATATCAAATATATATGTATTTATTACTAAACAACTCTCTACTAATCTCTTTATGAGATTAGAAGTCAGGAACATATGCACAAATCAACGTTTCACAATAAATTAAGCACAAATATGGCTGGAGCCCTAGGGGCGTAGCAGACCATATACTAAAAAAGAGACTTAGAAACAACGACTTGCAAAGGGACAATGCCTAGGGCCTTCAGAAGTGCTGGGGCCTCACGAAACCACCCAAGGCAGGTAAGTAAAGGACCCACGGGGGACGCGTGCAGTGTGTGAACACGGGCGCGGATCGCCGTTGACTTCAATGGGGCAAGTCGCGGTTGGAAATTAAGAGTTTAAGGGCACTTCGGGAGAAGCTACAAGCAAGTCACTTACAGGGTAAGTAGTTCTAGGGCCAACACCCACAGGAGCACCGTAGTGCTGGAGTTACCTCACCCAGGGAAGCCGGGTGCATAGGTGTCCTTTGGTGTCGGGTCGCGGCGTTGTTTTCAATGGGAGCCAATGAAGACTTGCTGCTTGTGAAGACCGAAGAAGTGTCCGGTGGAATCCAAGCCTGGATTCGGAAGAAGGAAGACCTGAAAGCAGAGGGGACAGTGTTCAAAGTCACTTGGCAGTGACCCGGGGCAAGGAAGATGAATGCCCACCGTCGTCGCAAGGTTCAGGTCGTTCGCGGGTGTCTTGACTCTTCAGCCACGAGGTCCAGGAGGCGTCGATGACGACCAGGAGCTGGATTCGGCGTGTCCCACGAAGTCTGCAGCTTACTGCGGTGTCGGCGACTCGATTGGAGCCAACAAGCCTTGGTAACAGCAAGTCTCGGGGAAAGAATGAAAAGTCAATGGTGCAGACCAGCAAGGTCTGTGGGACTCACCCAGCGAGGGTAAGTCAGGGCAGGCCTGGAGCAACCAGGGGAGCCCTTTGGATTGGTAGAAAAGTCTTCAGGGGACCCACAAGCCAGCTGGCAAGGGATCGCGAAGACGCCTCGGGAGGATTCACTGAACAGGGGCCCACGGTCACTCGGGACGGGGTAGGCCTCTGATCTTGGGAGAAATCTCTGCTAGAGGCTTGGACCACACGTGGTCCAAAGCACAAGTTCATAGAACGTCGTGAAGGGGTTGCACTCGACAATAGTGCACAGTACCCAGGGACTGCGGTTCCTCGTCATTCTTGGGGTCCACTTGCCTCAGCTTCGCTTGGGACTCACGATGGCCTTGGAGAAGTCAGGAAATCCTCTTCCTGGGCTACAGGGACTTCGGGCTCCGGCGGGAGCGGCGTAGTTTGCGACCGTCGTTGTAGTTTTTGGTGCCTGCCAAGCAGGGGAGTCACTCCTTGACTCCAAGGGAGATTCTTCAGTCTTCCAGAGGTAATGGAACGTCGAAGGTACGGGATTCTTCTTCAGAGCGTCGTCCAGGGATATCTAGTTTGCAATGGCAAGGGTTCCCTATCTTATACTGAAAAGAAGGGAGGGACTAGCTCTATGACCCCACCTATGGGAGGGTCAGGGGAGTAGGTGGCCACACCCACTTCCCTTTGTCCAGTTTCGCGCCAGAGCAGGGGCAGGTAGCCCCTGAGCCGGTTTGAACTGGCATATGCACAGAGGAGCCTACTGCTCCCCCAGTGCAGGACTTCAAAGCACTCTGGGAGTGCACCCACCCAGCCCCAATACACTAAACCCTGTCTGGGAGGTGGTCACACCTCCCTGTGACAGGATACCTATTGTTGGGCTTCCTCCACTGCGAGTTTCGGTCATCAGCAGGAGGGCAGCCCAGTGTCTGTGACTGGTGGCATCCATTTTGTGATGCCAGGGCTCTTCAGGATTCTACCACGTTTCCACAGTAGGTACATGTCTATCCCTCTAGAAGGGTGAGATCATACTCCCACACCAGTTACTGGTGTGGGGGTATGATTCCAAGGTGTTTGACACCAAACACGACATGTTTTGATGCAGCCATCCCAAAGTTAGCATTTAACACGAGGTTATAATGCACTTAAAGAGTATATGGTTTAACCGCATTCACAAACAGCCCCAGAGAATGGACTCTGAGAGCTGCAGAGGGGCCCTGCTCAGGCAGAGGCACCCTCTCACATAGAAACTAAGCACCCTGCCCTCAGGATTGATAGGGCCTGCATTAGGGGTGACTGATAGGTTTAAATGTGTGTGCAGGAGAGATATAGCACCTCCTCACCCAGGCTGCAGTAGCAGGCCTGTGGTGTCAGATTTAGTCTGCTTCCCAGGGGTGGCATAATACATGCTTCAGCCCCTGGTAGGCCTGTGAAGCACCTATGCCCTTGGTACCTAAGGTACCATATACTAGGGACTCATAAGGTACCACAGTATCCAATCACTAGTGCACCTAGAGTGCACTCCAAGTCGTTTAGAGAGAACAGAGAGGCTGGGGCCCTGATTGGCAGGGTCCCCGCCAGACTATAGCCAGAAACCAGTGTAAACATCAGAAAAAAATTGGGGCAACATAAGAGGCAGATCCTACTCTCCTACACATTGTTCCAGGATCCAAGGCCTGTTCAGTGTCAGACATTTTGGCCTGTGACCTGGTCACAGCAAACACATCTGCAGGGATGCCCAGCATTTCTGCATGGGTCCTGAGCTCCACTTCTGCCCAAGCTGAAGTTTCTAGATCATTGCAGAGCAAGCATTCAACTGGTAGGTCTGCACTTACCACAACCTTCTTAAGGCCAGTTACCCCTCCCCAGGAGAAGTTAACAACTGCCAGAGTATGGTCTGTTCTGACGTTGCTAGCATTGGTCACTTGGTACATTTCACCAAGTATAATCTGCCCAGGATCCACAAGATCTTGTGTCACCATGGTGACACTTGCTCCTGTGTCCCTGAATGCCAAAGCCTCACAGAGGAGGTCACATCCATGCCTCCATCACAGACTAGGACAGCCTGAGTGAGTTCTCTGACTAGGCCAGAGCCCATCTCATTACCCAGGGTCAACCCTACTAAACCCTTGGCTTGTGTACTCCCACCACCATTTGTAACTGCACTAGTGGGAACAGGTGCCTTAGGGGCAATGGTGGGGGCTGGAATAGAGTCTTTGGACTTGGTGCAATCACTGGTCCAGTGTGTCTTTTGCTTACAGACTTTGCACCATGGTTTCTTTTGGCCTTTCCCTTTGTTAGACTGTGAATCCCCACCTGAAGAAGATTTTTGGGGGCCTTGTGAAGACTTCTGGTCTTTACCCTTCTCCCCACCCTTGTCAGAGTTCTTAGAATCTTGCTTCTTTGGGTCACCACCTTGGTTCTGGACCTTCTGCCTCACCCTGGTTCTGACCCATTTGTCTGCCTTCTTTCCCAATTCTTGGGGAGAGGTCAGATCAGAGTCCACCAGGTACTGATGCAACAGCTGATTTTGACAGTTATTAAGAATCTGCTCCCTCATGATAAGATTGTACAATCCTTTGAAGTCACATACCTTACTGCCCACTAACCAACCTTCCAGAGCCTTAGCAGAACAATCAACAAAGTCCACCCAGTCTTGATTCTGTGCTTTTTGGGTATCTCTGAACTTTAAACTGTATTGTTCAGTTGTTAGGCCAAACCCATCAATTAATGCACTTTTTAAGACTTGGTAATTATCAGCATCCTCTCCTCTAACAGTGAGGAGCTTATCTCTTCCTTTGTCTGCAAAGGAGAGCCACAAGATTGCTGCCCACTGCTCCTGAGGGACCCTCTGTACTTTACAGGCCCTCTGCAGTGCAGTTATCCATTTGTGGATGTCATCCCCACTCTGGTAGGGAGGGACAATCTTGCTCAGGTTTCTATGGTCATAAGACCTTTCCCTACCACTAGGGAAATTGCTGCCACCATGGGACTCTAGCCCCAACATTCTTCTTTGCCTTTGAAGCTCCCTGTCTATAGCCAACTGCTCTCTTCTGATTCTCAACTGAGCTTCCTCATACTTGAGCAGTCTGTCTTTCCTCTCATGAGACGATTCCCTCCTGTGAGAGGAAACAGAGGTCCCTACTGAGGTGTCAGAGTGGTTAGACTCCTGAGAAGGAGATCTAGACCTTCTGGGCACACTCACAACTCTTCCTGGGGGGACAAAGGGGTGGTCATTCTGACCCTCCTCCTCATCCTCAGGAGTAGCTGTATTTTCCAGGTCAGGATCATTGTCATCCTCCTGGCCAGGTTCAGAGGTCAGGTCCTCGGTATTTTGCAACCCTGGCCCATTCCTCATCTTCTGCCCCACCCTCTCTGCCTACCCTAGCAAACCCTATGGGTGTTCTGAGATCATCTAGCAGAAGCATCTCCATGAGACGTTGGGTGTTGGCACTTTTGCCTGTCTTCAACTTCCTAATCTTGCACAACTCTCTCAATTCCAAGAATGGGAGGTTGTCATATTTGGATGGCAGGAGCCCACTGGTTCCTGGTAGTGAAGACATTACTAGTGAGGTGTAGTGTATGCACTACCTACTCTAGTGTGGCCTACTAAACTCTCTTGAGTTGTAGAAAGGGTGTGCTACCCCTTAACACACAACTCTAAGTTCAGTAGAACTTACTGTATACTAAGCTTGTTATTATATGTACCTAAGGTACCCTTAGTGGTTTTCAGGTGATCAATTCAATTGAGATTATCTGGTAAAACAATAGCAAGCTGGAATCCCACACGCTGCACACCAATGTGAAAAGTTGGCCTGGTATATGCTGTCCACTAGTTATAGTGGGCACCTTGCACCAGTCCAAACAACCCCTTATTGGAGATAGGTTAAAGACAACCTTTTGTGAAAGCTATCCTAGTGGTAGCTATGGAGAGCAGCCTTCGGGCTAAGTCTTGAAGGAATGTAAAGCAGCTTGTTTTACCAGTCTATAATCTCTTGAGTGACCAAATGAAAGAGGACCACACCAGGTATATATATAAAATATATGTATTTAGTCTTAAACACACCCCTCTAGTCTCTTTATGAGGCTAGAGTTCGAAGTACATAAGTTACAAGTCAAATAACAACAGTAATAGCACAAATACACGTTTGAGCCCTAGGGGCGTACTAAACCATATACCAAAAAAGTGGTATAAGAACCAAGACTGAGCTAGACACAAGGCCTAGAGCCTGTAGAAGTGCTTGGGCCTCAAGGAACCACCCAAGGTAGTGTCACAGGAGACCCTTGGGGGACGCGTGCAGTGTGAGAACACAGCCGCGAGTCTCCGTTGACTTCTATGGGGAAAGTCGCGGTTGGATTTTTAAAAGAAAAGGACACTTTGAAGAGGACTTGGAGCAAACCTCTTTAGAACTAGGCAGTTCTAGAGTCAATACCCACGGGAGCACCGGAGTACTCGTGTTAGCTCACCCAGGGAAGCCAGGTGCATAGGTGTCTTTTGGTGTCGGGTTTCGTCGTCGTTTTCAAAGGCGATCTGCTGCAAGATGCTGCTGGCGGCCAAGTCGAAAGTGTCTGGGTGGATCCAAGGGTGGATCGAAGATCTGACGACCCTGAAAGCAGAGGGGACAGAGTCTGGGTCACTAGCCAGTGACCAGGAAGGCGATGAGCAGATGCCCACCGATGTCAGGTGCTTCAGGTAGGTTGATGGTCGTCTTGACTCTTCAGCCACGAGGTCCAGGAGGCGTCGACGACGACCAGGAGCTGGATTCGAGCTGTCCCACGACGTCTGTCGATTGCTGAGGTGTCGGCGACCGTGTTGGACCCAACAAGCCTTGGCAACGGCAAGTCTCGTGGAAACAAAGAAAGGACGTTGATGCAGACCAGCAAGGTCTGAGGGACTCACCCAGCGAGGGTAAGTCAGGGCACGTCTGGAGAAACTAGGGAAGCGTAAGCAGAAGAAGAGTTGCCTTCGGGAGGGCCCACTAGCCAATGGACTAGCGACCGCGAAGGAGCCTCGAGTGGACGCACTTGGAGCTGGCTCACAGGACACTCGTGGAGTGGAGGCCAGCGATCTTCGGTGCAGTCGGTGCTGGAGGCGGGGGCTACTCGGAGCCCAAAGCACAACTTCGTGGGAGACCAGGAAGAGGATGCACTTGCAAAAGTTCTCGGTGTCCAGGGGTCACGGTTCCACGTTACCCACGACAGCTATGTGCCTCAGCTTTGGTGGGGTCTCAGGGCAGCCTCGGGGAAGTCTGGAAATCCACCTCTGGTGTTGCAAAGACTTTAACGTACGGTGGGAGCTTCAGCGATGCAGACCGGAGAATTGCTACTTAGGTGCCTGCCACGCAGGGGAGTCACTCCTTGACCCCAAGGGAGATTCTTCAGTCCTCTAATCTTGAAGTAGAGCGTCGAAGGTCCAGGATTCGGTTTCAGAGTTTCGTCCAGGGTAATCTAAAGTCCTAAGGACTGGGGTCCCATACTTATACTAAGTTAGGGGGTTGGACATACTCTGGGGACCCACCAATGGGTGGGTCAGGGAAGAGGGGTGGTTACACCCATTCCCTTTCTCGAGTTTCGCGCCAGAGCAGGGGCAGGGAGCCCCTGCAACCGGTTTGAACTGACATATGCACAGGGACACCAAGTGTGCCCCCAGTGCAGGACTTCAAAGCACCAGAGAGTGCTCCCGCCCAGCCCCAATACACACTATCTTGTCTGGGGAGGTGGTTACACCTCCCTGTGACAGGAAACCTATTGTCCAGGCCTCCCCTGCCGGAGTTTCGGTCAGCAGCAGGAGGCCAGACCCGTGTCTGTGGCAGCGGCATCCATTTTGTGATGCCTGGGCTCTGAAAAGTTAATACTGGGTATGCCGGTGTGTACATGTCTCTCCCTCTAGAAGGGTGGAATGCTACCCCCGCCAGCAGGACTGGCAGGAGGGGTAATATTTCAAGGTGTTTGATACCAAACACAACATGTTTCCATGCAGCCATTCCAAAGTTAGCATTTAACGCAAGGTTATAATGCACTTAAGAGTATATGGTCCGGCTGCACCACAAACAGCACCAGAGGATTGACTCCGAACGCTGCAGAGGGGCTCTGCTCATGCAGAGGCACCCTCTCACATAAAAACCAAGCACTCTGCCTTCAGGATTGTTAAGGCCTGCCATAGGAGTGACTTATAGGTTTATATGTGTGTGCAATGGTAGTGATATAGGTAGCCTATACCATTGTAAGGGGTGCATGCACCACCTTACCCAGGCTGCTGTAGCAGACCTGTGGTGTCATTTTGGATGGCCTTCCAGGGGTGGCACAATACTTGCTGCAGCCCCTGTTAGGCCTCTGGGGTACTTATGCCCTGGGTACATAGTATACCATATGTTAGGGACTTATAAGGGCACCCCAATCAGAGATGTGCCTAAGTCACATGGAAACCATTTTAGAGAGGAAGCAGCTAGGCTGGGTTCTGATTAGCATGGCCCCAGCCAGACTAAAGTCGAAAAACAGTGAAGCATCAGCAAAATGTGGGGGTACCCATGTGAAGCAGATCCTACTCTCCTACAGTCCACACAAAACCTCATCTCTCTTTTCCCACCATTGGTGTGAGGTTTTGGCACCAGGACCACTGGACTAGCCCAAGGGCTATCTGAGGGTTCAATAACTCCCAAATCCAACATTTTCTGGACTTCTGTCCTGATACCGTCCCTGACATGGTCAGTTTGCCTATAAATCTTATTTTTAATAGGCAGACTGTCCCCAGTGTCCACTTCATGAGTGCACCAGGTGGTCTGACTTGGAGTCAGAGAGAACATATGTCTGAACTGATTGAGCACCTGTCTGCAATCAGTTTGCTGCTGGGCAGTGAGGCTGCCTGCCAAGGCTACACCATCCACTGACCCATCATCAGGGTTCTGTGAGAGCAGGTCAGGGAGTGGGTCACTCTCTTCCTCCTGTCCCTCATCAGTAGCCATGAGCAAGCCCATGTCTGCCCTGTCCACATATGATTTCAATCTGTTGACATGGAGAACCCTGTGGGGACTCCTGGGTGTTCCTAGGTCTACCACATAGGTAACCTCACCCTTCTGCTCAACAATGGTATGGGGTCCACTCCATTTGTCTTGGAGAGCTGCTGGGGCCACTGGCTCCAAAACCCACACCTTCTGCCCTGGCTGGTAAACAGTCAGTACAGCCTTTTGGTCATGCCAGGCTTTTTGGAGTTCCTGGCTAGCCTCAAGGTTTTTAGTTGCCTTTTTCATGTACTCAGCCATCCTGGAGCGGAGACCAAGTACATAGTCCACTATGTCCTGCTTTGGGGGCTTGAGAGGTAACTCCCATCCTTCCTTCACCAGGCACAAAGGACCTCAGACAGGGTGGCCAAACAAAAGTTCAAAAGGGCTGTAGCCAACCCCCTTTTGAGGCACCTCCCTGTATGCAAACAAAAGGCAGGGCAAGAGTATGTCCCATCTTCGCCTAAGCTTTTCTGGGAGCCCTTTGATCATGCCCTTTAAGGTTTTGTTGAATCTCTCAACTAAACCATTGCATTGTGGGTGATAGGGTGTGGTGAATGTGTAAGTCACTCCACACTCCTTCCACATTGCCTTAAAGTATCCAGACACAAAGTTTGCATCCCTGTCTGATACTACCTCCTTAGGGAAGCCCACTCTTGAGAAAATTCCCAGGAGGGCTCTTGCCACCACAGGTGCTGTAGTGGTCCTAAGGGGAATAGCCTCTGGGTACCTAGTGGCATGGTCCACCACCACCAGGATAAACCTGTGCCCAGATGCTGTTTGGGGATCCATGGGACCAACAATGTCAATACCCACCCTTTCAAAGGGAACCCCCACCACAGGTAGTGGTATCAGGGGGGCCTGTGTGGTGCCACCTGCCTTCCCACTGGCTTGGCAGGTTACACAGGAGCGACAAAACTCCTTGGTGTCTTCAGACATGTGGGGCCAGTGAAAGTGAGGGACAATTCTGTCCCAAGTCTTGTTCTGGCCCAGGTGACCTGCTAGGGGAATGTCATGGGCTAGGGTTAATAGGAAGCCCCTGAACTTCTTCAGAGGTATAACCAACCTCCTGGTGGCACCAGGCTTGGGGTCTCTACACTCTGAGTAGAAGAGTCCATCATCCCAATACACTTTATGGGGACCACTAGCATTCCCAGCAGCCTCAGCAGCAGCTTGCTGTCTCAGGGGTTCAAGAGAGGGGCAGCTCTGCTGCTCCTGGCTCAGATCTGCCCTGGAAGGGCCCCCTGTCCCTAAGAACTCAACCTGATCAGGCTCAAGCTCCTCTGGGATAGTTCCTTCCTCAGGACTGAGATCCTCTCCCTCAAGAGACTGATCTTCCTTCTGAACCAAGGCGGAAGGCACTGCCTTAACCCTACTACTCCTCCTCTTGGATGGCACTTGGTCCATTGTTCCAGGATCCAAGGCCTGTTCAGTGTCAGACATTTTGGCCTGTGACCTGGTCACAGCAAACACATCTGCAGGGATACCCAGCATTTCTGCATGGGTCCTGAGCTCCACTTCTGCCCAAGCTGAAGTTTCTAGATCATTGCCAAGCAATCATTCAACTGGTAGGTCTGCACTTACCACAACCTTCTTAAGGCCAGTTACCCCTCCCCAGGAGAAGTTAACAACTGCCAGAGTATGGTCTGTTCTGACGTTGCTAGCATTGGTCACTTGGTACATTTCACCAAGTATAATCTGCCCAGGATCCACAAGATCTTGTGTCACCATGGTGACACTTGCTCCTGTGTCCCTGAATGCCAAAGCCTCTTTTCCATTTATTAATGGCTGTTGCCTGTACTTGCCCAGATTACTGGGACTCACAGAAGAGGTCACATCCATGCCTCCATCACAAACTAGGACAGCCTGAGTGAGTTCTCTGACTAGGCCAGAGCCCATCTCATTACCCAGGGTCAACCCTACTAAACCCTTGGCTTGTGTACTCCCACCACAATTTGTAACTGCACTAGTGGGAACAGGTGCCTTAGGGGCAATGGTGGGGGCTGGAATAGAGTCTTTGAACTTGGTGTAATCACTGGTCCAGTGTGTCTTTTGCTTACAGACTTTGCACCATGGTTTCTTTTGGCCTTTCCCTTTGTTAGACTGTGAATCCCCACCTGAAGAAGATTTTTGGGGGCCTTGTGAAGACTTCTGGTCTTTACCCTTCTCCCCACCCTTGTCAGAGTTCTTAGAATCTTGCTTCTTTGAGTCACCACCCTGGTTCTGACCCATTTGTCTGCCTTCTTTCCCAATTCTTGGGGAGAGGTCAGATCAGAGTCCACCAGGTACTGATGCAACAGCTGATTTTGACAATTATTAAGAATCTGCTCCCTCATGATAAGATGGTACAATCCTTTGAAGTCACATACCTTACTGCCCACTAACCAACCTTCCAGAGCCTTAGCAGAACAATCAACAAAGTCCACCCAGTCTTGATTCTGTGCTTTTTGGGAATCTCTGAACTTTAACCTGTATTGTTCAGTTGTTAGGCCAAACCCATCAATCAATGCACTTTTTAAGACTTGGTAATTATCAGCATCCTCTTCTCTAACAGTGAGGAGCTTATCTCTTCCTTTGTCTGCAAAGGAGAGCCACAAGATTGCTGCCCACTGCTCCTGGGGGACCCTCTGTACTTTACAGGCCCTCTCCAGTGCAGTTATCCATTTGTGGATGTCATCCCCACTCTGGTTGGGAGGGACAATCTTGCTCAGGTTTCTATGGTCATAAGACCTTTCCCTACCACTAGGGAAATTGCTGCCACCATGGGACTCTAGCCCCAACATTCTTCTTTGCCTTTGAAGCTCTAGGGACTCCCTGTCTATATCCAACTGCTCTCTTCTGATTCTCAACTGAGCTTCCTCATACTTGAGCAGTCTCTCTTTCCTCTCATGAGAGGATTCCCTACTATGAGAATAAAGAGAGGTCCCTACTGAGGTGTCAAGAGTGGTTAGACTCCTGAGAAGGAGATCTGGACCTTCTGGGCACACTCACAAGTCTTCCTGTGGGGACAAAGGGGAGGTCATTCTGATCCTCCTCATCCTCAGGAGTAGCTGCATTTTCCAGGTCAGGATCATTGTCATCCTCCTGGCCAGGTTCAGAGGTCAAGTCCTGGGTATTTTGCAACCCTGGCCCCTTCCTCATCTTCTGCCCCACCCTCTCTGCCTACCCTAGCAGATCCTATGGGTGTTCTGAGATCATCTAGCAGAAGCATCTCCATGAGACGTTGGGTGTTGGCACTTTTGCCTGTCTTCAACTTCCTAATCTTGCACAACTCTCTCAATTCCAAGAATGGGAGGTTGTCATATTTGGATGGCAGGAGCCCACTGGTTCCTGGTAGTGAAGACATTACTAGTGAGGTGTAGTGTATGCACTACCTACTCTAGTGTGGCCTACTAAACTCTCTTGAGTTGTAGAAAGGGTGTGCTAGCCCTTAACACACAACTCTAAGTTCAGTAGAACTTACTGTATACTAAGCTTGTTATTATATGTACCTAAGGTACCCTTAGTGGTTTTCAGTTGATCAATTCAATTGAGATTATCTGGTAAAACAATAGCAAGCTGGAATCCCACACGCTGCACACCAATGTGAGAAATTGGCCTGGTATATGCTGTCCACTAGTTATAGTGGGCACCTTGCACCAGTCCAAACAACCCCTTATTGGAGATAGGTTAAAGACAACCTTTTGTGAAAGCTATCCTAGTGGTAGCTATGGAGAGCAGCCTTCAGGCTAAGTCTTGAAGGAATGTAAAGCAGCTTGTTTTACCAGTCTATAATCTCTTGAGTGACCAAATGAAAGAGGACCACACCAGGTATATATATAAAGTATATGTATTTAGTCTTAAACACACCCCTCTAGTCTCTTTATGAGGCTAGAGTTCGAAGTACATAAGTTACAAGTCAAATAACAACAGTAATAGCACAAATACACGTTTGAGCCCTAGGGGCGTACCAAACCATATACCAAAAAAGTGGTATAAGAACCACGACTGAGCTAGACACTAGGCCTAGAGCCTGTAGAAGTGCTTGACCCTCAAGGAACCACCCAAGGTAGTGACACAGGGGATCCACGGGGGACGCGTGCAGTGTGAGAACACAGCCGCGAGCCGCCGTTGACTTCTATGGGGAAAGTCGCGGTTGGATTTTTAAAGGAAAAGGACACTTAGAGGGGGACTTGAAGCAAACCCCTTTAGAACTTGGCAGTTCTAGAGTCAATACCCACGGGAGCACCGGAGTACTCGTGTTACCTCACCCAGGGAAGCCGGGTGCATAGGTGTCTTTCGGTGTCGGGTTTCGTCGTCGTTTTCAATGGCGATCTGCTGCAAGATGCTGCTGGCGGCCAAGTCGAAAGTGTCCGGGTGGATCCAAGGGTGGATCGAAGATCTGAAGAACCTGAAAGCAGAGGGGACAGAGTCTGGGTCACTAGCCAGTGACCAGGAAGGCGATGGACAGATGCCCACCGATGTCGGGTGCTTCAGGTAGGTTGACGGTCGTCTTGACTCTTCTGCCACGAGGTCCAAGAGGCATTGACGACGACCAGGAGCTGGATTCGAGCTGTCCCACAACGTCTGTCGATTGCTGATGTGTTGGCGACCGGATTGGACCCAACAAGCCTTGGCAACGGCAAGTCTCATGTAAATAGAGAAAGGACTGTGGTTCAGACAAGCGAGGGTAAGTCAGGGCATGTCTGGAGCAACCAGGGAAGCCCAAGCAGAAGAAGAGTTGCCTTCGGGAGGGCCCACTAGCCAACGGACTAGCGACCGCGAAGGAGCCTCGAGTGGACGCACTTGGAGCTGGCTCACAGGACACTCGTGTTGTGGAGGCCAGTGATCTTCGGTGCAGTCGGTGCTGGCGGCGGGGGCTACTCGGAGCCCAATGCACAACTTCGTGGGAGCCCAGGAAGAGGATGCACTTGCAAAAGTTCTCGGTGCCCAGGGGTCACGGTTCCACGTTACGCACGACAGCTACGTACCTCAGCTTTGCTGGGGTTTCAGGGCAGCCAAGGGTAAGTCTGGAAATCCACCTCCGCGTCCGGCGGGAGCTTCAGCGATGCAGACCGGACAATTGCTTCTTAGGTGCCTGCCAAGCAGGGGAGTCACTCCTTGACCCCAAGGGAGATTCTTCAGTCGTCTAATCTTCAAGTAGAGCGTCGAAGGTCCAGGATTCGGTTTCAGAGTTTCGTCCAGGGTAATCTAAAGTCCTAAGGACTGGGGTCCCATACTTATACTAAGTTTGGGGGGTTGGACATACTCTGGGGACCCACCTATGGGAGGGTCAGGGAAGAGGGGTGGTTACACCCATTCCCTTTGTCCAGTTTCGCGCCAGAGCAGGGGCAGGCAGCCCCTGCAACCGGTTTGAACTGGACTATGCACAGGGACACCAAATGTGCCCCAGTGCAGGTCTTCAAAGCACCAGGGAGTGCTCCCGCCCAGCCCCAATACACATTATCCTGTCTGGGAAGGTGGTTACACCTCCCTGTGACAGGAAACCTATAGTCCAGGCCTCCCCTGCCGGAGTTTCGGTCAGCAGCAGGAGGCCAGACCCGTGTCTGTGGCAGCGGCATCCATTTTGTGATGCCAGGGCTCTGAAAAGTTAATACCGGGTATGCCGGTGTGTACATGTCTCTCCCTCTAGAAGGGTGGAATGCTACCCACGCTGCCAGGATTGGCGGGGGGGTAGTATTCCAAGGTGTTTGACACCAAACACGACATGTTTTGGTGCAGCCAGTCCAAAGTCAGCATTGTACCGCGAGGATATAATGCACTTAAGAGTATATGGTTAGGCTGTACCACAAACAGCATCAGAGGATTGACTCCGAACGCTGCAGAGGGGCTCTGCTCATGCAGGGGCACCCTCTCAGATAAAAACCAAGCACTCTGCCTTCAGGATTGTTAAGGCCTACCATAGGAGTGACTTAAAGGTTTATATGTGTGTGCAATGGTAGTGATATAGGTAGCCTACATCACAGTAAGGGCTGCATGCACCACCTTACCCAGGCTGCAGTAGCAGACCTGTGGTGTCATTTTGGAGGGCCTCCCAGGGGTGGCATAATACATGCTTCAGCTCCTGGTAGGCCTCTGGGGTACCTATGCCCTGGGTACATAGTATACCATATACTAGGGACTTATAAGGGGACTCCAGACTCCAATCAAAGATGTGCCTAAGGCATATGGAAACCATTTTAGAGAGGAATCAGCTAGGCTGGGGTTCTGATTAGCAGGGCCCCAGCCAGACTAAAGTCGAAAAACAGTGAAGCATCAGCAAAAAGTGGGGGTACCCATGTGAAGCAGATCCTACTCTCCTACTACCTCATCCAGCCCTCTAACCACCACCATAAGTCTCCAGCTGCTTGCCCTCAGAAGGCATTAAGAAGCCCTAACCTAACAGTGATACTAACCTAACCCTGAGAGGCTAACAGTGGGGGTACCAATGTGAAGCAGATCCTACTCTCCTACATCTACAGCATCCATTTTGTGATGTCAGGGCTCTTTAAGGTTTCTACCGGGTATGCCGGTGGGGTCATGTCTCTCCCTCTGGAAGGGTGGAATTCTACCCCCGCCGCGTGGGGGGGAGGGGTAGGATTCTAAGGTGTTTGACACCAAACACGACATGTTTCGGTGCAGCCAGTCCAAAGTTAGCATTTTACCGCGAGGATATAATGCACTTAAGAGTATATGGTCAGGCTGCACCACAGACAGCTCCGGGTACGGGATTCCGAAAGCTGCACAGGGGCTCAGCTCATGCCAGAGCACCCTCTCACATAAAACCAGGCACCCTGCCTTCAGGATTGATAAGACCTGCCATAGGGGTGACTGATAGGTTTCTATGTGCAGTGATAGGTGAGATATAGTGAACCTATATCTCTGTAAGGGGTGCAGGCACCACCTCACTCAGGCTGCAGTAGCAGTCCTGTAGTGTCATTTTGGATGGCTTTCCAGGGGTGGCACAATACATGCTTCAGCCCCTGGTAGGCCTCTGGGGTACCTATGCCCTGGGTACATAGTATACCATATACTAGGGACTTATAAGGGCACTCCAGAATCCAATCTGGGTTGTACCTAAAGTACATGGAATCAATTTAGAGAGGAAGCAGCTAGGCTGGGGTGCTGAATAGCAGGTTCCCAGCCAACTAAGTCAAAAACCATCAAAACACCAGGAAAAAAGTGGGGGCAACCATGTAGTCAGATTCCACCTTCCTACACTGGGCGTCCTGCCAGGTGAAAAAATTTGGCACCCCCAATTCTGTTTCTGGTAATATAAAAACGGACCCCCGCCCCCATAAGACCAGTCAATAGTCATCGTGACTACTGCTTGGCCAGGGTTCATCTCAATTCCGGCAGACAAATCGGGTCTGTACTGCAGGAGAATTGGACCATCAGTCAGTCACTCTCATTTCTCTCAGTGCGTTCTGGCTGACTGACTAGTCTCCCCCCTCGACTCAGGGATGATCGCTTTCGAGTATTGGAGGAGCGCCAACCTTCAAGCCAGTCCCAGGTCTCCTCCGGAGTTTGGAAAAACCACGATTTCCCCTCAGCGAGTACCCTCAGCTTGGCCGGAAAGAGCATGGCATATTTTAGGTCATAATCACGAAGTGCCCGCTTTACTTCGAGGAAAGATCTGCGTCTCTGTTGTACCTTGTAGGTAAAGTCCGGAAAAAATTTAATAGTAGAGTTTTTGAATTTAAGTGGTGGGGCTGCCCTTGCCGTTTGTAGGATAATATCTCTGTCTCGAAAGTTAAATATCCTCGCAAGCATGGGTTGCGGAGGAGCGCCTGGTTTCGAGGGGCCCCCCGGCACACGATGAGCCCGTTCCACAGAAAAGTGTTTTGAAACCGACCGGGGCTGTAGGTGTTTCTGTATTAATTCTTCAACGAACAGATCCGCGGCTTGCCCTTCTGACTTTTCGGGAACCCCCAAAATTCGTACGTTGTTTCTTCATGCGCGCCCTTCATAGGCTTCCAATTTAGCCTCAAAGTCCGAAGCTTGGGCCTGTAATCGCTTGACCGACAGTTCGAGGGACTGAGTTGAGGTCTGAAGTGTTTTCACTGAATCTTCGGTTTCCTTGACTCTATCACCCATTTTACAAAGATCAGCGCGTATGAGGGTGACTTCCGTCATTAGTACTCAAAGAGGGGACAAAGGGCTTTTGGGTAGGTCCAGCATAAATGCCGTAACAGAAGTCTAGAAAAAAGAATAATGCTGTTCCTTTGAAGTGAGAATCAGATAAAGGGAATACGGACCAACCTGACTGGAGTGGTTCAAAGTTCAAAGTTGGGAATCCATTTCATTGGATTATAATGCCCTCACACACCCAGGAGGGTGTCATGCTTCATCATCGGGCTGCTCCTCGTCGGGTCGGCGGTGCAATACCCGACGGGCTCCCTATAGTAGGGGCACTTTAGCGGAGATATTTTTCCAACAGCCGTTAGGTGACGTGGGGGTGAGGGGCCTAGTGTGTGTAGATGAATGTGTAGTTATAGTGAATATAAAATAGGGTTGGGAGTACCAGCGGCGATAACTTTAAACAAAGGGTCTCCTACCCTAAATAAAAACAAAGGATATAAGGCGCTAGACTGAGGGTTATGTCTCAGGTTATGGCGCTCTTATAGGTGATAGGTCAACATGTTTCTCGCCAAATGAATAATCTGCGGGCGATTCGTCAGGATCAAAAACGGGGATTTGTTTCTATCTACAACTAAAAAAACTCAATTGGTGTTGTTGCTGCACACTCACATCAACCATACGACTAACTAGTCAGATACCTGGTAGTACTGGAACTACCTGCGGAGAGAGAACAAATCACATATGTAAATGCGATACAGTTATAGGTATGTGTATTCTCTCATAGTCCATGTGAAACCTGACTCAGAATATCGTGGTGAGCATGAAAAAGGTGAAAACAGTTAAAAACAAAGTGCCACACGGTGAGTGCACAAGGTGAACTAAAGTGAACTTAAGCCTTCGTGGCACACAACAGCGTAGCAGAGAGAGCATATGTACTCACCCCAAGTTATGAACTAACCAGGCATCACAGTACCCGGTAGGTTTAAACACGAGCGATTCCTCATGTGCTGGGGTAAAACATAGAGGGAAAACAATGGGATCATAGCATCAAATAGCATTTGGATGCAGCAACTAGCAATTCTGTAGAAATAGGAACGATAAACAAGTATGTGAGTCTTATTGCCATACAGTAGCAGGTCGATAACCTGTAAACATAGACGACCAATTCATCACACGTTGATTAAATGCATGCTGGGGTGTTCGATGTAGCCAAGCATGCACTTCTCACAAAGCGTTCGAGGAACGAGTATGCTAAACATAGGGACATTAGCGTGCCGAAGAAGTATCTTGTGCTCCATACTACTAGATATGCAATTCACACAGAGTGGTAAGGGAACGGGTATGCCATAAGTGGCACAAACATCACACACTTAATAAATGGATAAACAAATAAATCGACCAGGGTAACGTCATATTCGCCATTCGCACTTGTTAGCAAATGGCTAGCAATTACACAAAGCGTTCGTGGATTGAGTGTGCTAAACATAGGGAAATTAGCGTGCTGAAGAAGTATCTCATGCTCCATACTACTAGATATGCAATTCACACAGAGTGGCGAGAGAACGGGTACGCCATAAGTGGCAAAAAACATCGCACACTTAATAAATGAATGAATTAATCCACCACAGTAACATCATATTCCCCATTCGCACTTTGTAGCAAATAGCTAGTGTTAGACCTGGCATCCTTGGCATGGGTCTCCCTTCCATTTTTTCTTAATGCCTCCACTGTTGTCGATATGTTTTTGCTGGACTAGATGCTCATGGGCACTTTGCCACTGCTAATCAGTGCCAAAGTGCAAGTGCTCCCTATGGTAAATTGTGTTATGAATTAGTGACCCCATGTTTGGCTGATTTGAATTACTGTCAGACCCTAGTACAGTGCACTGAGTGTGCCCAGGGCTTGTAAATCAAATGCTGCTGGTGGGCTTGCAGCACTGGTTGTGCCACCCACAGAAGCAGCTTGTAAAGTGTGTCTCAGGCCTGCCATTGCAGAGCCTGTGTGCGATACCAAAGGGGATGATGGACGGAGCGCTTGAGCAAATCAAACACTCACCCCCAGTCAACTGATCTGGGTTTAATCCATCATCATTCTTTAGCTCACTCCACCACCCCAGTTCAGACATGGCCATATGCAAATCAGTCTGACCCTGTGCCTCATGGGAACAGTCCAGCCCGAACTGCCAAGCCATGTCTTCCCTGGACCGGAAACAAGCATCCTGGGACCGGTTTCTGGCTATTCAGCCGTCATCAGCCAGGCTAGCTTGAATCCAGTGGCAAAGTGAGCAAGGGACCCACGTCTGGGCATACCCTGCCAACTTAGGGCGAACAAAGCGATACCAAAGGGGATGATGGACGGAGCGCTTGAGCAAATCAAACACTCACCCCCAGTCAACTGATCTGGGTTTAATCCATCATCATTCTTTAGCTCACTCCACCACCCCAGTTCAGACATGGCCATATGCAAATCAGTCTGACCCTGTGCCTCATGGGAACAGTCCAGCCCGAACTGCCAAGCCATGTCTTCCCTGGACCGGAATCAAGCATCCTGGGACCGGTTTCTGGCTATTCAGCCGTCATCAGCCAGGCTAGCTTGAATCCAGTGGCAAAGTGAGCAAGGGACCCACGTCTGGGCATACCCTGCCAACTTAGGGCGAACAAAGCGATACCAAAGGGGATGATGGACGGAGCGCTTGAGCAAATCAAACACTCACCCCAGTCAACTGATCTGGGTTTAATCCATCATCATTCTTTAGCTCACTCCACCACCCCAGTTCAGACATGGCCATATGCAAATCAGTCTGACCCTGTGCCTCATGGGAACAGTCCAGCCCGAACTGCCAAGCCATGTCTTCCCTGGACCGGAAACAAGCATCCTGGGACCGGTTTCTGGCTATTCAGCCGTCATCAGCCAGGCTAGCTTGAATCCAGTGGCAAAGTGAGCAAGGGACCCACGTCTGGGCATACCCTGCCAACTTAGGGCGAACAAAGCGATACCAAAGGGGATGATGGACGGAGCGCTTGAGCAAATCAAACACTCACCCCCAGTCAACTGATCTGGGTTTAATCCATCATCATTCTTTAGCTCACTCCACCACCCCAGTTCAGACATGGCCATATGCAAATCAGTCTGACCCTGTGCCTCATGGGAACAGTCCAGCCCGAACTGCCAAGCCATGTCTTCCCTGGACCGGAAACAAGCATCCTGGGACCGGTTTCTGGCTATTCAGCCGTCATCAGCCAGGCTAGCTTGAATCCAGTGGCAAAGTGAGCCTGTGTGCAGCCTAGGGCTGCCATGTCGACTTGGTGAGTGCACCCACTTACCAGTCCCTAAACCTTCCCTTTACTGCATGTTGGTCACCCCTAAAGTGGGCCCTAGGGCAGGGTGCATTGTAAGTATAAGGTAGAACATGCCCTGGTGTGTGTGGCATGTCCTAATAGTGAATTACAGCCATTTTCGTTTTTCACTATTGCAAGGCTACCTGTTCCCCATAGGCCAGAATGGGCAGTTTTGATTATAACATCTTATAATCCTTAACTGACTCAGGGAACTAGGTAGAAATTCGAGTTTAGTATGCCTGAACTCAGAATGATAAAATGCATCTTTTAGTGAAGATGATTTTAACATTCTGTGTTTGAAAATACCACTTTTAGAAAGTGGGCATTTTCTTGCCTAACTATCCAGCCTGCCTCTGCCAGCTTGTGTATTGTGTGTCTGGTTTGTGCGTGACAGGGGCTGGGGGTGGCTACAGGAGACAGGGTGAGGCAGCCCAGGGTTGAATAGAGAGATCTGCATCCAGAGTGGAGGGAGGAGTTGCATCTGGGTCTGAATAGGGCTGTGCCTGCCTTCCACAATGCTGGCTCCAACTCCTGCCGGGCGTCTGAGTACCCTGCCCCACATTTTGAAAGGAAAGAAGGAGACATGTACAGAGAGTGCTCCAAAGCTGCACAGAACTGGTTTGAACTAGGCAAAGGCCTCTCTGCCTCCAGAGAACAAAGAGAATCAGGGTATAAGAGGGGCACCCAGACCCCAAGAATTTAGATCACTTTTGGGAACAAGAAGAAACCTTTGCTGAGGAGCGGAACCAAGAAGAAACTGAGGAGAGACTATCCCTAAGCCTGAAGTGCTGCTTGGGGGATTGGCCTGCAGTGGTTTGCCTGACTGCCAAAGAAAGGAGAAAGGAACTTTTGCTTTGCTGTGACTTTCATCAACTTGTGAAGGATCTCCAAGGGCTTGAGAGAGAGCTTGCCCCCTGACCGAAGTCCCAGGACCAGTGGACTTCACCAGCCTTGTGAATTGCTGCTGGAAACGCTGTTTCAGTGGCTACAGGGTTAGGGAGCTGTGACCGACTCTGACGACCGGCTCGGTGTCCTGTAAGCACTGCATCGAAGCACCGTTTCGCCCTGCAACGTACGGCCCTGGTCTCACCGACTCCGTCAACGAGCCGCTGCCTGCACCACATCGAGGGACAACGCGTCCTGCAACGCTTCGCTACGCCGAAACAAACTGGTCCGACTGACGCGGTCACTGCTGCTGAGTTCGAGTCCTGTGACCGCACCGGAGTTGGGCACCGCTCGCACGCTTCGCGACGCACCGCTCGACTCGCACCGCGGTCCGGACTGATCGACGCCAGCTCCCGAATCCGGCTCCGTCGCCGCACCGCAACCTGCCAGCACCGCATCGAGGCACCGTCTCGCCCTGCTAAGCACGGCCCTGGTCTCACCGACTCCGTCTCGACGACGTCAACGAGCCGCTGCCTGCACCGCATCGAGGGACAACGCGTCCTGCAATGCTTCCATTTTGCATCGCGACCGCGACGTACAGCCATCCGGCTCGCACGCCCGTGCCGGCCGCTTCAAGTAAAAGGTACTATGACCGAGTCTGTCTACGCTGTGTTGGCCCGTCTCGACGCGGTCAGCTGGATTTGTTAGACTCTGTTTGTTCTTGACATCGCCGTAGCCGGAGGAGGCTACCGACTCGCACAGAACCTCGAATTAAGCCTTTTTTATAAGAACTAAGTATTCTTGACAGTATTGTGGATTATCTTTGTCGTTTATGGTCTTGTGGTAAATCTATATAAAATATTCTTATTTTTATAAATATACAACCTGTGTGGTGTCCATTTGTAGTGTTGTCACTTGATTACTGTATGTGTTCACAAATGCTTTACACACTGCCTCTGAACTAAGCCTGTCTGCTCGTGCCAAGCTACCAAGAGGGTGAGCAGGGGTTATTTCAGGAGTGTACCTACTTTCCCTGACTAGATTCAAGAGTCTCTATTTGGACAAAGGTACCTACCTCTGCCAACTAGAGACCCCCAAATCTAACAGCTAGCAATTACATGCTGCAAAAAGTCACACGGCATTCATCCACCTCCCTGTACTCACTTGTGTGCAAGTAGCACGTAGGCTGTTGACCTACCCACTTCTACCGGGCCCGGGTGGTGGAGAGGTGTACGCCTGTACCGTATTTCAGTCCTCCCGGGAGCAGGCACTTCCGGGAGGCGGGGTGCAAGTGGTAGGACGGCTAGTGCGTGCAAAGCTATTTTTACGTCCGCCATGGTGGAAGGAGGGCATTCTGTGAGGCAAAGATTTAACGCCCATATTGGAGCATTGTTTGTTGGCGCCAAACCATCATACAGAATGTAGTTCTAAAGGTTCTAACATTTAGGTGTGAGTAACCTGTTGCCCTTAAAAAACTGATATTAGTCAGTTGTAATAGAGGTAAAAAATATATATAGCGACAATATTAATCATCACAAAATGATATTGACGACAACCCCATCGTGACGATGTTAACATCGGGAGATTTGTATGTATTGTGCCAAATGTTCACGATTGGTGTTTGTTAATTCCCCCTATGTGGGTATCTTTGAAGTTGTGCCAAAAATTGCCTTTATGTCAAAGTTGTTCAGTAATAAGAGTCAAATAAGGTGGCTGTGCTGAAGCAATGTCAGGGTCCTAGGTATTGATGCATGACGCCACTAGAAAGTCGCAATGAATATCTGCCGGTACTCGTAATTAGAGGGTGTCCATGGAATTCAGGAATCCATACTCTCAATGGATGTACTAAGGAATAGATGATACAGTGGTGAATCATACCCTCAGCGCACTCCAAGGTATATCATCATTTAATCCTTGGGTGTGTGAGGATAATCGATGTATCCATCTCTGCTCCTTCAAAAAGAGAGCATTCTTGGTGATCTTAGTGAACGTCTCTAGGATCACCCTTTTTAATGAATCGGGCGAGTGGCACAATTCAAAGAAATGGGAGCACATTTTCGTGGTTATTTTCTGGCAGCGAATGTTGCTACGGTGTTCAGCAATGCGTGTCTTGATAGGGCGGGTGGTCATCCCTACATATTGTAGATTGCAGGGACAAGTGATCAGGTAAATACAGTTAGATGTATTGCAGTTGGTATATACACGCAATTCCCAAACAAAGGAGTTGGTAAAAGTGATGGTCTTGTGTATTGAGGTGATTGTGCATGCCGTACACGACCCACAGGGATAGTGGCCCTTGACCGGTGGTAAATCCCATAAGGTTCTTTGGACAACCGGTGTCAATGTCTTGGGCCTGGTGTGAATTAACATATCTTTCAAATTTCGCGAGCGTTTAAAAGCAAAACGTGGTAGATCCAGGGCCATGGAACCAGTATTAAGTATGCCCCAGTGCTTCCTGATCACTTTATTGAGTGTTTTGGAAGCAGGTGTAAAGGTGGTGACACAAGTGAGGGTATCATTGGGGATCTTCTCTCTCTGTTCCAGAAGTGATTCGCGATTATTATTCCTAGCTCTCTTTCTGCTGAGGGCTATACTTCATGGGGGATATCGCCGTTCCGCCAGATTTTTTTGCCAGTATTTCTGACTCGGTTCTGTAGTCTTCAATGTTACTGCAATTTCTTCTCACCCTTAAAAATTGCCCAAAGGGGAGGTTCTCTTTGAGGGCACGGGGATGATGACTACTGAAGAGTAACAGACTGTTGCGATCTGTTGTTTTTCTGTACATAGTGGTCTTTAAATTCCCTTGTTCAAGTTTGAACGTAAGATCCAGGAATGGTATCTGGTTCCGGGAGACGGTGCTAGTGAATCTCAGGTATGGATTAAGTGTGTTCATCCACACACAAAATTCTTCACATGATGTTAAGTCACCTGACCAGAAGACAAGAATGTCGTCTATGAATCTCTTCCATAGGCGTATGTTCAGACGGTAGGGGTTTGAATCATGGAGAATGTGCTGACCCTCAAAAGCCTCCATGTACAGGCAAGCTAAACTTGGAGCGAAGGTACTCCCCATGGAAGTACCTTGCTTCTGGTGGTATAACTGTCCTTTAAACTCGAAAACGTTTTCGGTTAGGCCCAAGGTAGCACATTCAAGGATGAAACTAGGTGGTCTGGGGGAATCCCAAAGTGCCAAGCTTAATGTCTCCTCTATCACATCTAGAGTTGCTCTATGCGGGATGTTGGTGTAGAGCGCCTCAACATCTAGAGTGATGAGGAAATCAATATTGGTCGTGGGCTGGAATTCTGAAAGTAGGCGCAGCACGTCAGTAGTGTCCTGTATGTAGGACGGTATTTGCCTGACCAATGGTTGCAGAAAGTGATCACAAAATTGTGACAGAGGTTCAAGTATAGAGTCTATGCCCGATACAATGGGGCGGCCGGGTACTGGTGTTACCCCCTTATGTATTTTGGGTAAAATATAAAAATAGGGGGTCCCGGGGTCTTTTTTCATGCGGAAATCAGCTTCCTTCTTGCTTATCCAGCCTTGGGTTTCGGCTGCAAAGACAAGTGCAGTTATAGTTGTAGTTAATCGTGTCACTGGACTACTGGTAATGGTGTAATAACGTCAATTACGCAGTTGTCTTAAACACTCGGTGTCGTAATCAGTGGTAGCCATGATTACTGTGGCCCCACCCTTGTCAGCTTGTTTAATTGTGATGGAAGGGTCATTTGCCAGTGATGTGACAGCCGCCAACTCTCCACTGGTGTTGTTGCAGGAGTTTCTCGAGTCAGGCTCCCTCTGTAGATCTTTGAGAACAGCCTGTTCAAAAGTGATAACCTCGTGGAGTACCATTCTGGTGTTTGGAGTAAATGTGGAGGGGTTATGTAGGCCAGAGTCATTAGCTTCTTGGGAGGGCGTCCCGTCGAAGAAGGCTCTGAGCCGTACCTTGCGAAAGAATTTTTGTAATTCGCAGTGTTGTTTGAACTTGTCCACCCTAGGGGTAGGCACAAACCCCAAGCCTTTTTGTAGGACTCTATTTTCTATCTCTGTTAGAGCCCTGGGGGATAGGTTTACGATCAGGTTCTCTTCTTAGTGTGGCTCCGGGTTTCCACCACACGTTGTTGTGGTTCTTCCCATTGTACCCTCTTGTCTTGTTGATTGACTCTTCTTCGCCCGCGCCCTCTGCCCCAGCCTCTGCCTAAAAAAGGTTGGCACATACCTGGGGGACAAAAGGGTTGTGGGCCCTGAGGGAACATGGGGTATTGCCAATGCGCTGGTCCCTGGTAATGGAGCATGGGGAACCCTTGGAAGCCTTGTCGACCACCTCTCCTAGTGTGATTATTAGTCCAGTTCTCTGTGCTGGAATCACTGTTACTGGATGAGCCCCTCCTGGTAGAATTGGAGCTTGTGTCTGAGATATCTGGAGGGACAAAGTCCTGTTTCAGGTACGGATATATTTTCTCTTTGTCAAATCTACGGATATCTTTCTGTAGTTTCACTACTTTTTGCTTCATAAGATATTCCTTATGTTCAGCAATTTCGTTGTTCAATTCTGTAAGCTTAGATTTGAAGCTGGCCGTTGGGATAGAGCGTTTCAGAGCACTTTCTGCTATTTGAATCTTTGCTAATAAGTCATCAGCAAGTCTTTTGGCTGTGTTGATTATCAGTATAAGTAGGTCCCTTGTGCATTTCCATGAGATTTGGGACCATTCTATCGTGAATGTACCGTCCTCAAGAAAAATGCGGGGGAAGTTTTTTATTAGTAGGCTATTGGGTGCTATATTGGCCCTCAGATATTCGGTCATTAGGGCTCCATGTAAGGTAATCCTGACCCATTCTCTTTTCATAGATGTAAGGGATTGCCAGTCCTCCGACTGGTTCCCTGTTGCTGCACCTCCATCTGCTCCCAGAATAGATGGTGCCCTCAGTATCTCTGCTGCTATATCATCTCCAAAACTCAGACCTTGGCCCTCCATGCTGTAGAGGTCAGGCGTGTAGGAGGAATAGTTGGAAATTCAAATGCTCGGGGACACTGACTAAAGTTTAGTAGTGTCAAGGTGTTCGGTTGGGGGACAACAATAGTTTTACCCACCAGAAAGGTCCCACTGGGGTCGCCCGTGCTAAAACCAGTACTCAAGGAGGGGACAAAGGGCTTTTGGGTAGGTCCAGCATAAATGCCCTAACAGAAGTCTAGAAAAAAGAATAATGCTGTTCCTTTGAAGTGAGAGTCAGATAAAGGGAATACGGACCAACCTGACCGGAGTGGTTCAAAGTTTGGAATCCATTTCATTGGATTATAATGCCCTCACACACCCAGTAGGGTGTCATGCTTCATTATCGGGCTGCTCCTCGTCGGGTCGGTGGTGCAATACCCGATGGGCTCCCTATAGTAGGGGCACTTTAGCGGAGATCTTTTTCCAACAGCCGTTAGGTGACGTGGGGGTGAGGGGCCTAGTGTGTGTAGATGAATGTGTATTTATAGTGAATATAAAATAGGGTTGGGAGTACCAGCGGCGATAACTTTAATCAAAGGGTCTCCTACCCTAAATAAAAACAAAGGCTGTAAGGCGCTAGACTGAGGGTTATGTCTCAGGTTATGGCGCTCTTATAGGTGAGAGGTCAACATGTTTCTCGCCAAATTAATAATCTGCGGGCGATTCGTCAGGACCAAAAACGGGGATTTGTTTCTATCTACAACTAAAAAAACTCAATTGGTGTTGTGGCTGCACACTCACATCAACCATACGACTAACTAGTCAGATACCTGGTAGTACTGGAACTACCTGCGGAGAGAGAACAAATCACATAGGTAAATGCGATACAGTTATAGGTATGTGTATTCTCTCATAATCCATGTGAAACCTGACTCTCAGAATATCGTGGTGAGCATGAAAAAGGTGAAAACAGTTAAAAACAAAGTGCCACACGGTGAGTGCACAAGGTGAACTAAAGTGAACTTCAGCCTTCGTGGCACACAACAGTGTAGCAGAGAGAGCATATGTACTCACCCCAAGTTATGAACTAACCAGGCATCACAGTACCCGGTAGGTTTAAACACGAGGGATTCCTCATGTACTGGGGTAAAACATAGAGGGAAAACAATGGGATCATAGCATCAAATAGCATTTGGATGCAGCAACTAGCAATTCTGTTGAAATAGGAGCGATCAAAAAGTATGTGACCTCCGACCCTCGGTCTAGGTCCACTCTCTCCCCACTGCTCCGCTGTGCCATCTCTTGCCTTCAGACCCCGACCTCCTCCTTGGGAGGTTCGAGGCTGCTGCCCGCTCCTGCGCCTGCTGCCCGCTCCAACTGGGACCAGACTGCCTATAACCACCGTAACCTTTCTCAGCCGTTTTGTTTCTTAATTTTTTCCCTGTTGTGCCACTGTTATTGTGCCCATCTGTGTCTTGCTCTAATTCCACCACTGTTTTTATTTTCTCGTGCCTGCCTGTTCCTTTTGCCTTTCGCCGCTGCTGCCCCTGCGGCCCCCCCCCCCCCGGAATTCCCCCGGAATCCCCCCCGGAATTCCCCCCCGGAATTCCCCTGCTCCCGCCTCCCAGCCTCTCCTCCCTCCCACCTCCCCTACTTAATGGCATCCGCTGCGCGGACGCACCGCTGGCACGCAGAAGGCGCGCCAAAGGCAAGCCCGTCTGCGCCCGACCGCGGCCAGCGCCAGAAACCCTGGACCTCCCACTACCCATCGCTACGACACCACCACCCTCCTCGCACTCAACCCTGGAAGACTTAGAGAATGCCAACAGGCCTCGCCGAACACGACCCACGGCCAGTTCTCCTGCCTCTACTGCCGCCAGACCCTCACCGCCACCCCGGCCTCCAACACCGCCGACGCCAGCACCGGCGACATCCTAAAATGCATCCTCCTCAACGTACGCTCCGTACACAAACACGCCATGGAAATCTGGAACCTACTCGACTCTCTTTCGCCAGACATCACCTTCACAGAGACCTGGACCAACGCATCCTCCGCCCCCAACATCAGCACCGCCATCCCAGACGGATACAACATCCAGAGGAAAGACCGCCCCAACCACCCAGGAGGGGGCCTCGCCATCGCCCACAAGATCACCCTCCGCCTCACCACCTCCAGCGAAACCTTCCCCTCCGCCGAACACCTGCACTTCAAGATCCAGACCACCCCCAAAGCCACACTCCGAGGAACCCTCATCTACAGACCCCCCGGCCCCCGAACACCCTTCGCCACGACCATCACCGATTTCATCGCACCCACGCGATCGCCTCAACAAACTACATTCTCATTGGAGACGTGAACTTCCACCTCGACAACCCCAGCGACCCCAACTCCACTATCCTTCGTGACAACCTCGCCAGCATCGGACTTGAACAACTCGTCAACACACCGACCCACAGAGCAGGACACACCCTCGACCCCATCTTCGCGGCAGATAACAGCGTCCATTTCAGCCACACAACGCAGCCGCCATGGACCGACCACCACTGCGTACACTTCGCCATCAACAAACCCAAGGCACCCAAACCAGCCCCCCGCCCACCACGAAGGAACTGGAGCAAGGTTACCGACGAGCAACTTAACTCCACCCTCACCCGAGACAACCACACCTGGGCACCAGACGCAAACATTTCAAACGACGCAGCCAGAGAACTCCACACCTGGATCTCCAACTGCGCAGATGAGCTCGCCCCGCTACGCAACCCCGACAGACAATGCCCCAGGAAAGCCGCCTGGTTCACAACCGCTCTCCAAGCAGTCAGACGCACCTGCAGATGCCTGGAGAAGAACTGGAGAAACACCAAGACAACCGAAAACCACACCACCTACAAGGACGCCATGACGGACTACCACAACCAGATCAGAGCCACCAAAAGGAACTTCATCCACAACAAAATCCTGGCCAACTCCACCAACTCCAAGGAACTTTTCAGTGTCATTCAAGAATTCACCAACCCACGCAGCGAAGCCACAGACATCACCCCATCCCAAGACCTCTGCGACAAGCTTGGAACCTATTTCCACCTCAAGATCAAAAACCTCTACGACAATTTAATCGACCATACACGAGGCGCCACAAACGGCCCCCCGCCCCCCAGAAACACTAGCCAGCCCACCATCTCCAACTGGACACCAATCACGGCAGAAGACACCGCCTCGACCATGAAAAGCTTCCACTCGGGGGCCCCCACCGACCCCTGCCCCCCTCACATCTACCACAGAGCCGAGGCCGCCATCGCACCCAAACTACAACGCACCATCAACACCACCTTCAAAACAGGCACCTTCCCAGACGACTGGAAGCGCGCGGAAGTCAGACCCCTGTTCAAGAAGCCCACAGCTGACCCCACCGACCTCAAGAACTATCGGCCCATCTCGCTCCTCCCCTTCACAGCCAAAGTTGCAGAGAAAACAGTCAACAGGAAGCTGACACGATTCATTGAAGAGAACGCCGTCCTCGACCCGTCCCAATCCGGATTCCGAAGCAACCACAGCAAAGCGACCGCCCTACTCGCCGCCACAGACGACATCCGCACCCTTCTGGACCAAGGCCACTCCGCAGCCCTCATCCTACTCGACCTATCAGCGGCCTTCGACACCATCTCCCATCGCACACTAGTCGTCAGACTACACGACGCAGGCATACAAGGAACAGCCCTGGACTGGATCCGATCATTCCTCACCGGAAGAAGCCAAAGGATCAGACTCCCACCCTTCCTCTCCGACCCCACGAAAATCACCTGCGGAGTCCTACAGGGTTCATCACTGAGCCCCACCCTCTTCAACATTTACATGGCCCCCCTCGCTGCGATCGTCCGACAACACGGCCTCAACATTGTATCCTACGCCGACGACACCCAGCTCATCCTCTCCCTCACCAAAGACCCCACCACTGCCAAACTCAACTTCCAGAAAGGAATGCAAGACCTCGCAGTCTGGATGACCAACAGCTGCCTGAAGCTCAACGCCGAGAAGACAGAAGTCCTCGTCCTCGGTACCACCCCTTCTGCATGGGACGGCACCTGGTGGCCGACCGCCTTCGGAAGCCCACCTACCCCCTCAGACCACGCCAAGAACCTCGGCATCGTACTCGACTCATCACTCTCCATGAACAGACAGGTCAACGCCGTCACCTCCAGCTGCTTCAACACCCTCTGCATCCTCTGCAAGACCTTCAAGTGGATCCCCCCTGAGTCAAGGAAGACAGTCACCCAGGCACTCATCACCAGCAGACTGGACTATGGAAACACACTCTACGCCGGCATCAACAAGTCCCTACTCCGCAAACTCCAGACAGTACAAAACACCGCCGCCAGACTCGTCCTCGGCATCCCCCGACACGAACACATCAGTCAACACCTACGAAGTCTCCACTGGTTCCCCGTGGAGAAAAGAGTCACTTTCAAAATCCTCACTCACGCCTACAAGTGCCTACACAACAACGGACCCAAATACCTCAACGACAGAATCAACTTCCACGTACCCAAAAGAAACCTCCGATCTTCCAACCTCACACTGGCCGAAACCCCGCGCATCCACAGAGCCAGAGCAGGCGGTAGATCCTTCTCCCACATTGCAGCCAAGACCTGGAACGAGCTACCGGCAGACATCAGACGCGCCCCCTCCCTCACCACCTTCAGGAAGACCCTCATGACCTGGCTCTTCGGCTAAACAGATCTGCGTCCCCCCCCCCACTCAGCGCCTTGAGACCTCACGGGTGAGTAGCACGCTTACAATTCCCTGATTGATTGATTGATTGATTGATTGCCATACAGTAGCAGGTCGATAAACCTGTAAACATAGACGACCAATTCATCACACGTTGATTAAATGCATGCTGGGGTGTTCGAGTAGCCAAGCATGCACTTCTCACAAAGCGTTCGAGGAACGAGTATGCTAAACATAGGGACATTAGCGTGCCGAAGAAGTATCTCGTGCTCCATACTACTAGATATGCAATTCACACAGAGTGGTAAGGGAACGGGTACGCCATAAGTGGCACAAACATCGCACACTTAATAAATGGATAAACAAATAAATCCACCAGGGTAACGTCATATTCGCCATTCGCACTTTGTAGCAAATGACTAGCAATTACACAAAGCGTTCGTGGATCGAGTGTGCTAAACATAGGAAAATTAGCGTGCTGAAGAATTATCTCATGCTCCATACTACTAGATATGCGATTCACACAGAGTAGCGAGAGAACGGGTACGCCATAAGTGGCAAAAAACATTGCACACTTAATAAATGAATGAATTAATCCACCAGGGTAACGTCATATTCCCCATTCGCACTTTGTAGCAAATAGCTAGCAATTACATGCTGCAAAAAGTCACGCCGCATTCATTCACCTTCCTGTACTCACTTGTGTGCAAGTAGCACGTAGCCTGTTGACCTACCCACTTCTGCCGGGCCCGGGTGGTGGAGAGGTGTACGCCTGTAACGTATTTCAGTCCTCCCGGGAGCAGGCACTTGGGGGAGGCGGGGTGCAAGTGGTAGGACGGCTAATGCGTGCAAAGCTATTTTTACGTCCGCCATGGTGGAAGGAGGGCATTCTGTGAGGCAAAGATTTAGCGGCCATATTGGAGCATTGTTTGTTGGCGCCAAACCATCATACAGAATGTAGTTCTAAAGGTTCTAACATTTAGGTGTGAGTAACCTGTTGCCCTTAAAAAACTGATATTGGTCAGTTGTAATAGAGGTAAAAAATATATATAGCGACAATATTAATCATCACAAAATGATATTGACGACAACCCCATCGTGACGATGTTAACATCGGGAGATTTGTATGTATTGTGCCAAATGTTCACGATTGGTGTTTGTTAATTCCCCCTATGTGGGTATCTGTGAAGTTGTGCCAAAAATTGCCTTTATGTTAAAGGTGTTCAGTAATAAGAGTCAAATAAGGCGGCTATGCTGAAGCAATGTCAGGGACCTAGGTATTGATGCATGACGCCACTAGAAAGTCACAATGAATATCTGCCGGTACTCGTAATTAGAGGGTGTCCATGGAATTCAGGAATCCATACTCTCAATGGATGTACTAAGGAATAGATGATACAGTGGTGAATCATACCCTCAGCGCACTCCAAGGTATATCATCATTTAATCCTTGGGTGTGTGAGGATAATCGATGTATCCATCTCTGCTCCTTCAAAAAGAGAGCATTCTTGGTGATCTTAGTGAACGTCTCTAGGATCACCCATTTTAATGAATCGGGCGAGTGGCACAATTCAAAGAAATGGGAGCACATTTTCGTGGTTATTTTCTGGCAGCGAATGTTGCTACGGTGTTCAGCAATGCGTGTCTTGATAGGGCGGGTGGTCATCCCTACATATTGTAGATTGCAGGGACAAGTGATCAGGTAAATACAGTTAGATGTATTGCAGTTGGTATATACACGCAATTCCCAAACAAAGGAGTTGGTAAATGTGATGGTCTTGTGTATTGAGGTGAAAGTGCATGCCGTACACGACCCACAGGGATAGTGGCCCTTGACCGGTGGTAAACCCCATAAGGTTCTTTGGACAACCAGTGTCAATGTCTTGGGCCTGGTGTGAATTAACATATCTTTCAAATTTCGAGAGCGTTTAAAAGCAAAACGTGGTAGATCCTGGGCCATGGAACCAGTATTAAGTATGCCCCAGTGCTTCCTGATCACTTTATTGAGTGTGTTGGAAGCAGGTGTAAAGGTGGTGACACAAGTGAGGGTATCATTGGGGATCTTCTCTCTCTGTTCCAGAAGTGCTTCGCGATTATTATTCCTAGCTCTCTTTCTGCTGAGGGCTATACTTCGTGGGGGATATCGCCGTTCCGCCAGATTTTTTGCCAGTATTTCTGACTCGGTTCTGTAGTCTTCAATGTTACTGCAATTTCTTCTCACCCTTAAAAATTGCCCAAAGGGGAGGTTCTCTTTGAGGGCACGGGGATGATGATTACTGAAGAGTAACAGACTGTTGCGATCTGTTGTTTTTCTGTACATAGTGGTCTTTAAATTCCCTTGTTCAAGTTTGATGGTAAGATCCAGGAATGGTATCTGGTTCCGGGAGACGGTGCTAGTGAATCTCAGGTTTGGATTAAGTGTGTTCATCCACACACAAAATTCTTCACATGATGTTAAGTCACCTGACCAGAAGACAAGAATGTCGTCTATGAATCTCTTCGATAGGCGTATGTTCAGACGGTAGGGGTTTGAATCATGGAGAATGTGCTGACCCTCAAAAGCCTCCATGTACAGGCAAGCTAAACTTGGAGCGAAGGTACTCCCCATAGAAGTACCTTGCGTCTGGTGGTATAACTGTCCTTTAAACTCGAAAAAGTCTTCGGTTAGGGCCAAGGTAGCACATTCAAGGATGAAACTAGGTGGTGTGATGGAATCCCAAAGTGCAAAGCTTAATGTCTCCTCTATCACATCTAGAGTTGCTCTTTGCGGGATGTTGGTGTAGAGCGCCTCAACATCTAGAGTGATGAGGAAATCAATATCGCTCGTGGGCTGGAATTCTGAAAGTAGGCGCAGCACGTCAGTAGTGTCCTGTATGTAGGACGGTATTTGCCTGACCAATGGTTGCAGAAAGTGATCACAAAATTGTGACAGAGGTTCAAGTATGGAGTCTATGCCCGATACAACGGGGCGGCCTGGTACTGGTGTTACCCCGTTATGTATTTTGGGTAAAATATAAAAATAGGAGGTCCTGGGGTCTTTTTTCATGCGGAAATTAGCTTCCCAGCCTTGGGTTTCGGCTGCAAAGACAAGTGCAGTTGTAGTTAATCGTGTCACTGGACTACTGGTAATGGGGGTGTAATAACATCAATTACTCAGTTGTCTTAAACGCTCGGTGTTGTAATCAGTTTGGCAGTTTTTAAGGGTGAGAAGAAATTGCAGTAACATTGAAGACTACAGAACCAAGTCAGAAATACTGGCAAAAAATCTGGCGGAACGGCGCTATCCCCCACGAAGTATAGCCCTCAGCAGAAAGAGAGCTAGGAATAATAATCGCGAAGCACTTCTGGAACAGAGAGAGAAGATCCCCAATGATACATTCACTTGTGTCACCTTTACACCTGCTTCCAACACATTCAATAAAGTGATCAGGAGGCACTGGGGCATACTTAATACTGGTTCCATGGCCCTGGATCTACCATGTTTTGCTTTTAAACGCTCGCGAAATTTGAAAGATATGTTAATTCACACCAGGCCCAAGACATTGACACCGGTTGTCCAAAGAACCTTATGGGATTTACCACCGGTCAAGGGCCACTATCCCTGTGGGTCGTGTACGGCGTGCACTTTCACCTCAATACACAAGACCATCACTTTTACCAACTCCTATGTTTGGGAATTGCGTGCACATACCAACTGCAATACATCTAACTGTATTTACCTGATCACTAGTCCCTGCAATCTACAATATGTAGGGATGACCACCCGCCCCATCAAGACACGTATTGCTGAACACCGTAGCAACATTCGCTGCCAGAAAATAACCACGAAAATGTGCTCCCATTTCTTTGAATTGCGCCATTCGCCCGATTCATTAAAATGGGTGATCCTAGAGACGTTCACTAAGATCACCAAGAATGCTCTCTTGTTGAAGGAGCAGAGATGGATACATCGATTCTCCTCACACACCCAAGGATTAAATGATGATATACCTTGGAGTGCGCTGAGGGTATGATTCACCACTGTATCATCTATTCCTTAGTACATCCATTGAGAGTATGGATTCCTGAATTCCATGGACACCCTCTAATTACGAGTACCAACAGATATTCATTGTGACTTTCTAGTGGCGTCATGCATCAATACCTAGGTCCCTGACATTGCTTCAGCATAGCCGCCTTTTTTGACTCTTATTACTGAACACCTTTGACATAAAGGCAATTTTTGGCACAACTTCACAGATACCCATATAGGGGGAATTAACAAACACCAATCGTGAACATTTGGCACAATACATACAAATCTCCCGATGTTAACATCGTCACGATGGGGTTGTCGTCAATATCATTTCGTGATGATTAATATTGTCGCTATATATATTTTTTACCTCTATTACAACTGACCAATATCAGTTTTTTAAGGGCAACAGGTTACTCACACCTAAATGTTAGAACCTTTAGAACTACATTCTGTATGATGGTTTGGCGCCAGCAAACAACGCTCCAATATGGCCGCTAAATCTTTGCCTCACAGAATGCCCTCCTTCCACCATAGCGGACCTAAAAATAGCTTTGCACGCACTAGCCGTCCTACCACTTGCACCCCGCCTCCCGGAAGTGCCTGCTCCCGGGAGGACTGAAATACGTTACAGGCGTACACCTCTCTACCACCCGGGCCCGGTAGAAGTGGGTAGGTCAACAGGCTACGTGCTACTTGCACACAAGTGAGTACAGGGAGGTGGATGAATGCGGCGTGACTTTTTGCAGCATGTAATTGCTAGCTATTTGCTACAAAGTGCGAATGGGGAATATGACGTTACCCTGGTGGATTAATTCATTCATTTATTAAGTGTGCAATGTTTTTTGCCACTTATGGCGTACCCATTCTCTCGCCACTCTGTGTGAATCGCATATCTAGTAGTATGGAGCATGAGATACTTCTTCAGCACGCTAATTTCCCTATGTTTAGTACACTCGATCCACGAACGCTTTGTGTAATTGCTAGCCATTTGCTACAAAGTGCGAATGGCGAATATGACGTTACCCTGGTGGATTTATTTGTTTATCCATTTATTAAGTGTGTGATGTTTGTGCCACTTATGGCGTACCCGTTCTCTCGCCACTCTGTGTGAATTGCATATCTAGTAGTATGGAGCACGAGATACTTCTTCGGCACGCTAATGTCCCTATGTTTAGCATACTCGTTCCTCGAACGCTTAGTGAGAAGTGCATGCTTGGCTACATCGAACACCCCAGCATGCATTTAATCAACGTGTGATGAATTGGTCGTCTATGTTTACAGGTTATCGACCTGCTACTGTATGGCAATAAGACTCACATACTTGTTTATCGTTCCTATTTCTACAGAATTGCTAGTTGCTGCATCCAAATGCTATTTGATGCTATGATCCCATTGTTTTCCCTCTATGTTTTACCCCAGTACATGAGGAATCCCTCGTGTTTAAACCTACCGGGTACTGTGATGCCTGGTTAGTTCATAACTTGGGGTGAGTACATATGCTCTCTCTGCTACGCTGTTGTGTGCCACGAAGGCTGAAGTTCACTTTAGTTCACCTTGTGCACTCACCGTGTGGCACTTTGTTTTTAACTGTTTTCACCTTTTTCATGCTCACCACGATATTCTGAGAGTCAGGTTTCACATGGACTATGAGAGAATACATATACCTATAACTGTATCGCATTTACCTATGTGATTTGTTCTCTCTCCGCAGGTAGTTCCAGTACTACCAGGTATCTGACTAGTTAGTCGTATGGTTGATGTGAGTGTGCAGCCACAACACCAATTGAGTTTTTTTAGTTGTAGATAGAAACAAATCCCCGTTTTTTGTCCTGACGAATCGCCTGCAGATTATTCATTTGGCGAGAAACATGTTGACCTATCACCTATAAGTGCGCCATAACCTGAGACATAACCCTCAGTCTAGCGCCTTATATCCTTTGTTTTTATTTAGGGTAGGAGACCCTTTGATTAAAGTTATCGCCGTTGCTACTCCCAACCCTATTTTATATTCACTATAAATACATATTCATCTACACACACTAGGCCCCTCACCCCCACGTCACCTAACGGCTGTTGGAAAAAGATCTCCGCTAAAGTGCCCCTACTATAGGGAGCCCGTCGGGTATTGCACCGCCGACCCGACGAGGAGCAGCCCGATGATGAAGCATGACACCCTACTGGGTGTGTGAGGGCATTATAATCCAATGAAATGGATTCCCAACTTTGAACCACTCCGGTCAGGTTGGTCCGTATTCCCTTTATCTGACTCTCACTTCAAAGGAACAGCATTATTCTTTTTTCTTGACTTCCGTCGTTACCATATCAATCTTTTGCTCCAACGCCTAGCAAACCCTTTGAATAGCCTCCATAACGTCAGCGAGAGACTGGCTCTCTGTGGCGGTTTGTTGCTTCAGTTCGGTCTCGGCTTACTTCTCCTCCGATGCTTCGGCTTTAGAGTGGGCAAATTTGGATAGGTTCAACAGGCTGGATTGCCAGGAGCCTTTATTGGCAGCCATTGTGTCGGATCCGGGCTAAAATACGATCCGCAAATGTAGGGGGCACTGGGGCGTATATAGTGGGGGCCGATACCAACAATGATTAGAGAAAGTCCAAGTGCTCTATGTTCTCAAATCAAATCAAAATAAGCTTTATTCGATTTTAGTCGTTTCAAATCACAAAAGCAGACAATTTTAAAAACATTTCATATATACGATAGCTTAAAAGAACACATAGACTACACGGCTCACTTAAAATAGTTATTCCATACATCTTAATCTCCGTAAGGTACATTTAAGAAAAACAGGATGACCCACAACATTAATACATTCTCATCTATTTTCACAGTGAGTTAACCATTTATACTTTTCCTTACTCTCAATATATTTTTCAAAAAAACAGTCATAACACATACACAAATGGCACTATCCAAAAATTGTAAATATAATAAGGCAGGTCTGCATTGCCTCCATCCCCCCAGCTTTAACAATGGTAGGATCCATCTAGCTCTTTCCTTTGCATAAAATTTACAAAATAAAATCACATGAATAGTTGATTGTGGTGACATATTGTCACATGGACGATGGCAGAGTTCTCTAGACCAGTCATTAAGCTCTGGATAACTAACTAATCGATGGAAGCTACCAAACCTGAACCATGTTAAAACATACCTGTCATACCCCTCTGTACAGCATAAAAGATATGGTTGAATATCATAGGTTATCAATGTCAGTTGATGCTGGGCTACCGTCCGTTTGTTCATCTCCATGGTAGCTCTAAGTGTCTCTAAATGGGTCATGCAGATTAATTTGAACTCCTTCCTAGTAATAGAATTCATTATCTCTGGAGAAGTATAATAATCTAAATGACCAAGATCAATCATACATTTTTTGACATAATTCAACCAGGCGATCTTGCTTGCATGGTCCAGGTTCATCGAATCCTTAATTATTTCTCTGTTTAGACCAGTACTACTAGAGGTCCAGATTCTGTGCCAAAGTAGTACAGGTTGCACCTTGATAACATCGGAGATGTAGGGAATACCCAACTCGCGGTGACAATTAAAAACTGGAGAACTGGCTGGTACCGCTAAAATAAACCTTAAAAATGCATTTTCCACACATTGAATCGGGGATACATCATAAAAACCCCAAACTCCCGCCCCAAAGGTCGCAATACTTATACACTTCGCTTGATATATCTTAAGAAGAATCCCCTGGGGCCTTTTGCCCATTTTTTTAGAAAAATTAACAACAGCTGCGGTCGACTTCATAAGAAGAAGGCTCCTACTCTTAACCGCTGGTCCCCAGGAACCTGTATGCTCAAATAAAACGCCCAAATAAGTTAAAATATTAGTAGTTTACCCTACTATCCCCTAATGGTAGACTACTACATTTATTTCTCCCCTTCCCGCAGGTCATAACAAAAGTTATTTTCGCATTTAGTTTTAATCCTAGATTATCCATAAAACTAGTGTATGTGGCAAGGGCTTTCTGCAGACCTAATTGCGTACGGGCCATAAGTACCGCGTCGTCTGCGTAGAGAAGGGAGACAATTGGCCGTTTATTGACATATGGTGGATCTCTCGCCCTTTCTTCGAGTTCCTGTTCCAGAGCGTTGGTATATAGAGTGAACAGGAACGGCGCCAAGACGCAGCCTTGTCTCACACCCCTCTCCACACTAAACGGCGCGGTACATTCCCCTTTAGATCCGTACCGCACCTTAGCAGTAGCCCCAGAATATAATTGTCTTAAAAACTGAACCAGTACCGGATCTATCTTCAAAATCGTCAGAATATTCCACAATTTATTGTGTATAACACAATCAAATGCGGGTGTAAGATCAACGAATGCCACATAAAGTTTCCCTACCTTTGCCTGAGTATACTTTCCAATTAAAATACTAAGATTTAAAACCTGCTCGTTTGTCCCCAACCCCTGTCTAAAACCATATTGCACGTCACTTAAAATATTATTCTCTTCTGCCCATGTGTGCAATCTATCCAGAACAACCCTTCACATTACCTGTAGGAGAGTAGGATCTGCTTCACATGGGTACCCCCACTTTTTGCTGATGCTTCACTGTTTTTCGACATTAGTCTGGCTGGGGCCCTGCTAATCAGAACCCCAGCCTAGCTGCTTCCTCTCTAAAATGGTTTCCATGTGCCTTAGGCACATCTCTGATTGGAATCTGGAGTGCCCTTATAAGTCCCTAGTATATGGTATACTATGTACCAAGGGCATAGGTACCTCAGAGGCCTGCCAGGGGCTGCAGCATGTATTATGCCACCCCTGGAAGGCCATCCAAACTGACACCACAGGTCTGCTACTGCAGCCTGGGTAAGGTGGTGCATGCACCCCTTACTGTGATATAGGTTACCTATATCACGAAATACATACACACATATAAACCTATAAGTCACTCCTAAGGCAGGCCTTATCAATCCTAAGGGCAGAGTGCATGGTTCCTATGTGAGAGGGTGCCCCTGCATGAGCAGGGCCCCTCTGCAGCGTTCGGAGACCATCTCTGATGCTGTTTGTAGTGCAGCCTGACCATATACTCTTAAGCGCATTATATCCTCGCGGTAAAATGCTAACTTTGGAATAGCTGCACCTAAACATGTCGTGTTTGGTGTCAAACATCTTGGAATACTACCCCCGCCAATCCTGGCGGCGGGGGTAGCATTCCACCCTTCTAGAGGGAAAGACATGTTAACTCTGACGAGTCCGGTAACTTCTTTCCAGAGCCCTGGCATCACAAAATTGATGCTGCTGCCACAGACACGAGTCTGGCCTCCTGCTGCTGGACGAAACTCCGGCAGGGAGGCCTGGACAATAGGTTTCCTGTCCCAGGGAGGTGTGACCACCTCCCCAGACAGGATAATGTGTATTGGGGCTGGGCGGGAGCACTTTCGGGTGCTTTGAAGTCCTGCACTGGGGGCACATTTGGTGTCCCTGTGCATACCCCAGTTCAAACCGGATCAGGGGCTTGCAGCCCCTGCTTTGGCGCGAACTGGACAAAGGGAAAGGGTGTAGCCACCCCTCTGCCCTGACCCACCCATAGGTGGGGCCACAGAGTAGTCCAACCCTATTTTTAGAATAAAGGTAGGAACCCAGTCCTTGGGACTTTAGATTATACCTGGACAAAACTCTGAAACTGAATCCTGGACCTTCGACGCTCTACGACAAGATTAGAGGACTGAAGAATCTCCCTTGGGGTCAAGGAGTGACTCCCCTGCTTGGCAGGCACCAAAGAAGCATCTGTCCGGTTCGCATTTCTGAAGCTCCCGTCGGACGCCGAAGTCATCGCATCACCAGAGGTGGATTCTCAGACTTCCCGAGGCTACCCTGAGTCCCCAGCAAAGCTGAGGCCCGTGGCTATCGTGGGTGACTTGAGACCGTGACCCCTGGACACCGAGCACATTTGCAAGTGCACCATCTTCTGGGTCTCCCAAGAAGTCGTGCTTTGGGCTCCGAGAAGCCCTAGCCTCCAGCACCACCGGCACCGAAGATCACTGGCCCCCACTCCACGAGTGTCCTGTAAGCCAGCTCCACGTGCGGCGTCACGAGGCTCCTTCGCGGTCGCTAGCCCGTTGGCTAGTAGCCCTTAACGAAGGCCAATCCTTTTCTTTCTTGGCATCCTGGTTGCTCCAGGCCTGCCCTCACTTACCCTCGCTGGGTGAGTTCCACAGACCTTGCTGGTCTGCACCATCGACGATCTACATCTTAATCGAGACTTGCCGTTGCCAAGGCTTGTTGGGTCCAATCCGGTCGCCGACACCTCAGCACTCGACAGACATCGTGTACCAGCCCGAATCCTGCTCTTGGTCGCCGACAACGCCTCCCGGACCTCGTGGCTGAAGAGTCAAGACGACCGTCAACGCACCTGAAGCACTCGACATCGGTGGGCATCTGTCCATCGCCTTCCTGGTCACTGGCTAGTGACCCAGACTCTGTCCCCTCTGCTTTCAGGTTCACCAGAACTCCAATCCACTCTTGGATCCACCCGGACACTTTTCTCTTGGCCGCCAGCAGCACTTTGCAGCAGATCGCCATTCGAAACGACGACGAAACCCGACCCCGAAAGGCACCTATGCACCCGGCTTCCCTGGGTGAGGTAACACGAGTACTCCGGTGCTCCCGTGGGTAGAGACTCTTCAAAGTCCTAGATCTCAAAGGGTTTTGTCCTAGTCCTCTTTTAAGTGTCCCTTTCCTCTATTTTCCCGATCCCGACTTTCTCCATAGAAGTTAACGGCGTATCGCGGTTGTGTATTTACACTGCACGCGTCTCCCGTGGGTCCCCTGTGTCACTACCTTGGGTGGTTCCTTGTGGTCCAAGCACTTCTAGAGGCTCTAGGCCTAGTGTCTAGTTCAGTCGTGGTTCGCATACCACTTTATTGGTATATGGTTTGGTACGCCCCTAGGGCCCAAACGTGTATTTGTGCTATTACTGTGATTTGATAACTTATAACTTATGTACTTCGAACTCTAGCCTCATAAAGAGACTAGAGGGTGTGTTTAGCAATAAATACATATATTTTGAATATATACCTGGTGTGGTGCTCTTTCATTTGGTCACTCAAGAGATTATAGACTGGTAAAACAAGCTGCTTTACATTCCTTCAAGACTTAGCCTGAAGGCTGCTCTCCATAGCTACCACTAGGATAGCTTTCAATAAGGTTGTCTTTAACCTATCTCCAATAAGGGGTTGTTTGGACTGGTGCAAGGTGCCCACTATAATTAGTGGACAGCATATGCCAGGCCAACTTCTCACATTGGTGTGCAGCGTGTGGGATTCCAGCTTGCTATTGTTTTACCAGATAATCTCAATTGAATTGATCAACTGAAAACCACTAAAGGTACCTAAGGTACATATAATTTAAGCTTAGAATAACAGTAAGTTCTACTGAACTTAGAGTTGTGTGTTAAGGGATAGCACAACCCTTTCTACAACTCAAGAGAGTTTAGTAGGCCACACTAGAGTAGGTAGTGCATACACCACACCACACTAGTAATGTCTTTAAGGGCAGGATCCAAAGAATCCTTGCAGGAAGCCATTGAGCTTCCACCCTCCAAGTATGATACACTCCCATTCTTGGAATTGAGAGCTTTATGCAACTTGAGAAAAATAAGGACCGGCCAAAGCCCCACCACCCAACACCTCAAGGAGCTGTTGGTGGCTTATGACCTTAGTAAGCCTGTAGGGACTGAAGGGGTAGGAGCTGAGGGTGGGGCAGAAGAAGAGGAGGAGGCCAGGGGTACCAATACCCCCAGCCCCCTCTGAAACTGGCCAGGAGGGTGACAATGACCCTGACCTGGAAAACCCAATCCCTCCTGTGGATGATGATGAGGATGATCAAGATGATGCCCTCTTTGTCCCCCAGGAAGGATTAAGAGTGTGCCCAGGAAGTCTAGATCTCCTTCTCAGGAGTCTAACCACTCTGGCACCTCTATAGGGAGCTCTGTCTCATCTCATAGGAGAGAATCCTCTCATGAGAGAAGAAAGAGGCTAGTCCAGTATGAGGAAACTCAGCTGGAACTCAGAAAAAAGCAATTAGCTTTAGATAGAGAATCCCTAGATCTCCTTAGAGAGAGAAGAAAGTTGGGACTAGAGTCCCATGGTGGCAGCCATGTCCCTAGAGATAGGGAAAGGTCCTATGACCATAGGAACCTGAGCAAGATTGTCCCTCCCTACCAGAGTGGGGATGATATCCACAAATGGATAACTGCTTTAGAAAGGGCCTGTAAAGTACAGAAGGTCCCTCAGGAGCAGTGGGCAGCAATCTTGTGGCTCTCCTTTGCTGACAAAGGTAGAGATAAGCTCCTCACTGTTAGAGAGGAGGATGCTGACAATTACAAGGTCTTGAAGAGTGCTCTTATTGATGGGTTTGGCCTAACCACTGAACAGTACAGGTTGAAGTTCAGAGACACCCAAAAGCACAGACTCAAGACTGGGTAGACTATGTGGATTGTTCTGCCAAGGCTCTGGAAGGCTGGTTGATGGGCAGTAAGGTGTGTGACTTCTCAGGATTGTATAATCTGATAATGAGGGAACAGATTCTTAATAACTGTCAAAATCAGCTGTTGCATCAATACCTGGTAGACTCTGATCTGACATCTCCCCAAGAATTGGGAAAGAAGGCAGACAAATGGGTCAGGACCAGGGTGAAGCAGAAGGTACAGAACCAAGGTGGGGAAACCAAGAAGCAAGATTCTAAGAACTCTGACAAGGGTGGGGAGAAGAGTAAAGATCAAAAGTCTTCATCAGGCCCCCAAAAATCTTCTTCTGGTGGGGATTCCCAGTCTACCAAGGGTAAAGGCCAAAGAAAACCATGGTGCAAGGTCTGTAAGCAAAAGACCCACTGGACCAGTGATTGCACCAAGTCCAAAGACTCCAGTCCAGCACCCACCAATGCCCCTAAGGCACCTGTTCCCCCTAGTACAGTTGGTGGAAGTGCTCCAGCAAAGGGTTTAGTAGGGTTCACCCTGGGAACTGAGTTGGGCTCTGACTTAGTCAGGGAACTGACTCAGGCTGTGTTAGTCTGTGATGGAGGCATGGATGTGACCTCCACTGTGAGTCCCAGTAATCTGGGCAAGTACAGACAACAGCCTTTAATCAATGGACGTGAGGCTTTGGCATTTAGGGACACAGGGGCAAGTGTCACAATGGTGACACAAGACCTTGTGCTGCCTGGGCAAGTTATGCTTGGTGAGATGTACCAAGTGACCAATGCTAGCAATGTCAGAACAGACCATACTCTGGCAGTTGTTAACTTCTCCTGGGGAGGGGTAACTGGCCTTAAGAAGGTTATGGTAAGTGCAAACCTACCAGTCGAATGCTTGCTTGGCAATGACTTAGAGACTTCTGCTTGGGCAGAAGTGGAGCTCAGGACCCATGCAGAAATGCTGGGGATCCCTGCAGATGTGTTTGCTGTGACCAGGTCACAAGCCAAAATGTCTAGCACTGAACAGGCCTTGGATTCTGGAAGAATGGACCAAGTGCCTTCCAAGACGAGGAGTAGTAGGGTTAAGGCAGTGCCTTCCCCCTTGGCTCAGGAAGAAGATCAGTCCCTTGAGGGGGATGATCTCAGCCCTGAAGAAGGAACTGTCCCAGAGGAGCTTGAACCTGACCAGGTTGAGTTCTTGGGGACAGGGGGACCTTCTAGGGCAGATCTGAGCCAGGAGCAGCAGAGCTGCCCCTCCCTTGAACCCCTCAGACAGCAAGCTGCTGCTGAGGCTGCTGAGAAAGCTAGTGGTCCCCATACAGTGTATTGGGATGATGGACTCCTGTACTCAGAGAGTAGAGACCCCAAACCTGGTGCTACCAGGAGGTTGGTAATACCTTTGAAGTTCAGGGGCTTCCTATTGACCCTAGCCCATGATATTCCCTTAGCAGGACACCTGGGCCAGAACAAGACTTGGGACAGAATTGTCCCTCACTTTCACTGGCCCCACATGTCTGAAGACAGTAAGGAGTTTTGTCGCTCCTGTGTAACCTGCCAAGCCAGTGGCAAAGCAGGTGGCACTACAAAGGCCCCCCTGATACCACTACCTGTGGTGGGGGTGCCCTTTGAGAGGGTAGGGATTGACATTGTTGGTCCCATGGATCCCCAAACAGCCTCTGGGCACAGGTTTACCTGGTGGTAGTGGATCATGCCACCAGGTACCCAGAAGCTATTCCCCTCAGGACCACTACAGCACCTGTGGTGGCAAGGGCCCTCCTGGGAATCTTCTCAAGAGTGGGCTTTCCTAAGGAGGTAGTATCAGACAGGGGTGCTAACTTCATGTCTGGGTACTTGAAAGCAATGTGGAAGGAGTGTGGAGTGACTTATAAGTTCACCACACCCTATCACCCACAATGCAATGGTTTAGTTGAGAGATTCAACAAAACCTTGAAGGGCATGATTAAAGGGCTCCCAGAAAAGCTTAGGCGTAGATGGGACATACTCTTGCCCTGCCTTTTATTCGCATATAGGGAGGTGCCTCAGAAGGGGGTGGGTTACAGCCCTTTTGAACTTCTGTTTGGCCACCCTGTGAGGGGTCCACTGTGCTTGGTGAAGGAAGGATGGGAGTTACCTCTCAAGCCCCCAAAGCAAGATATAGTGGACTATGTACTTGCTCTCCGCTCCAGGATGGCTGAGTACATGAAAAAGGCAACCAAAAACCTTGAGGCTAGCCAGGAACTTCAGAAGGCCTGGCATGACCAAAGAGCTGTTCTGACTGTTTACCAGCCAGGACAGAAGGTGTGGAGTGTTGGAGCCAGTGGCCCCAGCAGCTCTCCAAGACAAATGGAGTGGACCCCACACTATTGTTGAGCAGAAGGGTGAGGTCACTTATTTAGTAGACCTAGGAACACCCAGGAGTCCCCACAGGGTTCTCCATGTCAACAGGTTAAAACCATATGTGGACAGGGCAGACATGGGCTTGCTCATGGCTACTGATGAAGGGCAGGAGGAAGAGAGTGACCCACTCCTGACCTGCTCTCACAGAACCCTGACGATGGGTCAGTTGATGGTGTAGCCTTGGCAGGCAGCCTCACTACCCAGCAACAAACTGATTGCAGGCAGGTCCTCGATCAGTTTCGACATATGTTTTCACTGACACCCAGTCAGACCACCTGGTGCACTCATGAAGTGGACACTGGGGACAGTCTGCCTATTAAAAACAAGATTTATAGGCAACCTGACCATGTCAGGGACTGTATCAGGACTGAAGTCCAGAAAATGTTGGAATTGGGAGTAATTGAGCCCTCAGATAGCCCTTGGGCTAGACCAGTAGTCCTAGTACCGAAACCTCACACCAGTGGTGGAAAAAGAGAGATGAGGTTTTGTGTAGACTACAGGGGTCTCAATGCAGTCACTAGGACTGATGCCCATCCAATACCCAGGGCAGATGAGCTCATAGATACTTTGGCCTCTGCCAAATATCTCAGCACATTTGACCTAACAGCTGGCTACTGGCAGATCAGACTAGCTGATACTGCAAAGCCCAAGACAGCATTCTCAACCCCTAGTGGGCATTATCAATTTGTGGTAATGCCCTTTGGTCTGAAGAATGCACCTGCCACTTTCCAGAGGTTGGTGAACACAGTTCTCACAGGACTGGAAGCCTATAGTGCAGCTTATCTAGATGATATTGCTGTCTTTAGCTCCACCTGGGAGGATCACCTGGTCCACCTCAGGAATGTTTTACAGGCCCTGCAAAGGCAGGCCTGACTATCAAGGCCACTAAGTGCCAGATAGGGCAGAGTCAGGTTGTGTACCTGGGCCACCTTGTGGGTGGAGGCCAGGTTCAACCTTTGCAGAGCAAGATCCAGACCATCATGGACTGGACTGCTCCCACTACCCAGACTCAGGTGAGAGCCTTCTTAGGCCTGACTGGGTACTGTAGGAAGATTTGTCAAGGGGTATGGATCAATAGTGACACCCTTGAATGACTTAACTTCTAAGAAAATGCCCAAAAAGGTTCAGTGGACAGTTAGCTGTCAAAAGGCATTTGATGACCTCAAGCAGGCCATGTGCACTGCTCCAATTCTGCAGAGTCCTGATTACTCCAAGAAGTTCATTGTTCAAACTGATGCATCTGAATTTGGGGTAGGGGCTGTACTGTCACAATTGAATGAAGAAGGTCAGGATCAGCCAGTAGCTTTTATTAGCAGAAGGCTGACCCCTAGAGAAACGTTGGTCAGCCATAGAGAGGAGGCCTTTGCTGTGGTCTGGGCTCTGAAGAAGTTGAGGCCATACTTGTTTGGTACACACTTCCTGGTTCAGACAGACCATAAGCCCCTCTTATGGCTAAAACAAATGAAGGGTGAAAACCCCAAACTGCTTAGGTGGTCCATTTCCCTACAGGGGATGGACTTTACAGTGGAACATAGGCCTGGGAGTAACCATGCGAATGCAGATGGACTCTCTAGGTATTTCCACTTAGAACATGAAGACTTAACTGGGCAAGGTTAGTTTAATGTCCCTACGTTTGGGGGGTTGTGTAGGAGAGTAGGATCTGCTTCACATGGGTACCCCCACTTTTTGCTGATGCTTCACTGTTTTTCGACATTAGTCTGGCTGGGGCCCTGCTAATCAGAACCCCAGCCTAGCTGCTTCCTCTCTAAAATGGTTTCCATGTGCCTTAGGCACATCTCTGATTGGAATCTGGAGTGCCCTTATAAGTCCCTAGTATATGGTATACTATGTACCAAGGGCATAGGTACCTCAGAGGCCTGCCAGGGGCTGCAGCATGTATTATGCCACCCCTGGAAGGCCATCCAAACTGACACCACAGGTCTGCTACTGCAGCCTGGGTAAGGTGGTGCATGCACCCCTTACTGTGATATAGGTTACCTATATCACGAAATACATACACACATATAAACCTATAAGTCACTCCTAAGGCAGGGCTTATCAATCCTAAGGGCAGAGTGCATGGTTCCTATGTGAGAGGGTGCCCCTGCATGAGCAGGGCCCCTCTGCAGCGTTCGGAGACCATCTCTGATGCTGTTTGTAGTGCAGCCTGACCATATACTCTTAAGCGCATTATATCCTCGCGGTAAAATGCTAACTTTGGAATGGCTGCACCTAAACATGTTGTGTTTGGTGTCAAACATCTTGGAATACTACCCCCCCGCCAATCCTGGCGGCGGGGGTAGCATTCCACCCTTCTAGAGGGAAAGACATGTTAACTCTGACGAGTCCGGTAACTTCTTTCCAGAGCCCTGGCATCACAAAATGGATGCTGCTGCCACAGACATGAGTCTGGCCTCCTGCTGCTGGACGAAACTCCGGCAGGGGAGGCCTGGACAATAGGTTTCCTGTCCCAGGGAGGTGTGACCACCTCCCAGACAGGATAATGTGTATTGGGGCTGGGCGGGAGCACTTTCGGGTGCTTTGAAGTCCTGCACTGGGGGCACATTTGGTGTCCCTGTGCATACCCCAGTTCAAACCGGATCAGGGGCTTGCAGCCCCTGCTTTAGCGCGAACTGGACAAGGGAAAGAGGGTGTAGCCACCCCTCTGCCCTGACCCACCCATAGGTGGGGCCACAGAGTAGTCCAACCCCTATTTTTAGAATAAAGGTAGGAACCCAGTCCTTGGGACTTTAGATTATACCTGGACGAAACTCTGAAACTGAATCCTGGACCTTCGACGCTCTACGACAAGATTAGAGGACTGAAGAATCTCCCTTGGGGTCAAGGAGTGACTCCCCTGCTTGGCAGGCACCAAAGAAACATCTGTCCGGTTCGCATTTCTGAAGCTCCCGTCGGACGCCGAAGTCATCGCATCACCAGAGGTGGATTCTCAGACTTCCCCGAGGCTACCCTGAGTCCCCAGCAAAGCTGAGGCCCGTGGCTATCGTGGGTGACTTGAGACCGTGACCCCTGGACACCGAGCACATTTGCAAGTGCACCATCTTCTGGGTCTCCCAAGAAGTCGTGCTTTGGGCTCCGAGTTGCCCTAGCCTCCAGCACCACCTGCACCGAAGATCACTGGCCCCCACTCCACGAGTGTCCTGTAAGCCAGCTCCACGTGCGGCGTCACGAGGCTCCTTCGCGGTCGCTAGCCCGTTGGCTAGTAGCCCTTAACGAAGGCCAATCCTTTTCTTTCTTGGCATCCTGGTTGCTCCAGGCCTGCCCTCACTTACCCTCGCTGGGTGAGTTCCACAGACCTTGCTGGTCTGCACCATCGACGATCTACATCTTAATCGAGACTTGCCGTTGCCAAGGCTTGTTGGGTCCAATCCGGTCGCCGACACCTCAGCACTCGACAGACATCGTGTACCAGCCCGAATCCTGCTCCTGGTCGCCGACAACGCCTCCCGGACCTCGTGGCTGAAGAGTCAAGACGACCGTCAACGCACCTGAAGCACTCGACATCGGTGGGCATCTGTCCATCGCCTGCCTGGTCACTGGCTAGTGACCCAGACTCTGTCCCCTCTGCTTTCAGGTTCACCAGAACTCCAATCCACTCTTGGATCCACCCGGACACTTTTCTCTTGGCCGCCAGCAGCACTTTGCAGCAGATCGCCATTCGAAGCGACGACGAAACCCGACCCCGAAAGGCACCTATGCACCCGGCTTCCCTGGGTGAGGTAACACGAGTACTCCGGTGCTCCCGTGGGTAGAGACTCTTCAAAGTCCTAGATCTCAAAGGGTTTTGTCCTAGTCCTCTTTTAAGTGTCCCTTTCCTCTATTTTCCCGATCCCGACTTTCTCCATAGAAGTTAACGGCGTATCGCGGTTGTGTATTTACACTGCACGCGTCTCCCGTGGGTCCCCTGTGTCACTACCTTGGGTGGTTCCTTGTGGTCCAAGCACTTCTAGAGGCTCTAGGCCTAGTGTCTAGTTCAGTCGTGGTTCGCATACCACTTTATTGGTATATGGTTTGGTACGCCCCTAGGGCCCAAACGTGTATTTGTGCTATTACTGTGATTTGATAACTTATAACTTATGTACTTCGAACTCTAGCATCATAAAGAGACTAGAGGGGTGTGTTTAGCAATAAATACATATATTTTGAAGATATACCTGGTGTGGTGCTCTTTCATTTGGTCACTCAAGAGATTATAGACTGGTAAAACAAGCTGCTTTACATTCCTTCAAGACTTAGCCTGAAGGCTGCTCTCCATAGCTACCACTAGGATAGCTTTCAATAAGGTTGTCTTTAACCTATCTCCAATAAGGGGTTGTTTGGACTGGTGCAAGGTGCCCACTATAATTAGTGGACAGCATATGCCAGGCCAACTTCTCACATTACCTTCATCAGGGAATCTAATAGGGATATCGGACGATAACATGCTGGGTTTTCCCGTTCCCCTTTTTTAAAAATCGGTATTATTACTGACTCCGACCAGGTCTTAATAAAACCTTTCGCGCAATATGCTTGGAGGACCTGTGTTATCAGCGGTGACCATAATAGGGGGATTGACTTGAACAGGTCAATTGGCAGCCCGTCGGGACCTGGGGCCTTACCGCCCTTGCTTGCGTTTATTGCCCCAATTACCTCGTCATGTGTGATTTGGAGTTTGATGGGAGAAAAAATATAAGGATCTCTCCCCTGATAATTCGAGGAATCTATAATGTTTTCCACATCCCCCTGAGTACTATAGACACTTGAGAAGAAATCTACCCAAGTTTTCTCATCTATTGCGACCGCTATTGTCGCAACATCGTTTTTAGTAAAAAACGGTGCATTCACTGCCCGCCAAAATGAGGAACAGTCCTTACTCAGTGATGCTTCATGGAGAGTAACCCACGCTTGTTCTTTTAGCTCCTTCTTTTGGGTTTTTCTAGCCAGATTGTAAGATTTCCTGCATTCTCGAATCTCCCCCTGATCTCTCTCTGTCCTATGAAGGGCCTCTTTTAATCGAGAATATGTTTTTGTACAATTTGAATCAAACCACCCATTTTTAGAATCACAAGTACCCTTATTTTCTACTCTAAGCAGATCTTGAATAGTCAATGTGATCTGGGAAAATGCACTCAAAATGTTTTCGTGGGAAGTACTTTCCTGCAAACACACTAGAATTGGTTCATAAGCCTTAGATATAATTTGCTTGTTCAGCTCGACTGGATCATAACTAGCCCAGCGCAAAGTGTATCCATTTTGGCGAGCCAGGGAGATGTTTTGGGTCCAGACCAATTTATTATTTATTTGCTGATCATCAGCATTTGGCAAGACTATATCAATGCTTAGAGGCAAGTGATCACTCATGACATTTGAGTGGGTTTTATAATTTGCAATCCAATTAGCGTAACAGTTTGGGGCAATTATAAAATCTATTATAGATTGGAGTCCCCTGCCTATAAAAGTATAATCAAAATCCACACTAGGGGTACACAGCCGATTAACAAAACCAAAATCATGAAAAAACTAAATTTAATTAAACTTCTCCCCCCTTTCCGAGTGCTCAAAGTGAAACAGAGGATCATCCTCTTCTGTTTTTAGGCCACAAACACCAAGCCCGGCTAGTGCGCATAAACTAACATTGAAATCACCACCCCAAATAGTAATCATATCTGTACCTTTAGACACCCTCAGCTTGCCAAGATCGTCGCTAAGCAGTTTTAAGATATCCCCCCAACTGTCCCCTTTCTGCATTATTATAAAAATGTATTACAATCAAGACACAGTTAGGGTCCAGATAAATTGCTACTATTTGGTAATATATTGCAGATTTTCTCACTTCAATTTGTTGTACCCCCAACAAATTAGATATATAAACACAAATCCCCCCCTTATGTCTCCCATGTAGTGACTGGATTGCAGGGGTATGATATGTCTTATATCCATCTATGTGGACTTCATCCAGCAACCAAGTCTCCTGAAAGCACAGGATGTCAAATTTATCAATAAAATCAATCCAAACTAAATTATTTGCTTTATTTCGGAGGCCAGCTATATTCCAAAAAAGCACACTAATATGTTATGTTAATCGCACTTGTAGAGCGCACGGTTACCCTGGGGTGTCCTGGCGCTAAGCACTGGTTGCTAGGGAAAAAAGATGTGTGCTACTGGGAGAAGAGCCATGTCTTCAACCCCTTTCTGAAGGAGAGGAGGTCCGGGGCGTTTCTGAGATGGAAAGGAAGTTCGTTCCATGCCCTGGAAGCACAATTGGTGAAGCTCCTACCTCCCCAGTTGACTCTTTTGAATGGGGGGACTTGAACATATTTAGCTCCTGTGGAGCGTAGCATTCTTCCCGGGACGTACCATTGGAATTTACGCCAAGGAAGTCGGGTCCTGCTCCATTAATGGCCTTAAAGACGGTGCAGAGTGCCTTAAAGCGAACTCTTTGTTTCACCGGGTGCCAATGAAGTTGCCTCAGCTCCTCTCTTACTAAGACAAATTTTGGAGTACCTGACAGCAATCTTGCCGCTGCGTTTTGGGCTAGTTGGAGCCGATTGATGTGCTGCTTTTGGGCATTAAGATATAGGCCATTGCAATAATCCAGGCGCAACATTATAAGGGCCGTTATCACTGTCTTAAGGCTGTTTTCAGACAGGAAGAACTTAATTTTCCTTATAATTCTTAGGACTAGAAAGCAGGCCGAGATCACCATGCTTATTTGGTCACCCATGGGGACCTTGTTGTCCAGCAGTACCCCAAGATTTTTTACTTTCCTGGGTGGGGGGCAAGCACCAAGATCTTCTGGCCACCAATCGGGTGTCCACACACGTGGATTGTTACCAAACTTTATAACCTCAGTCTTACTGGAATTCAATTTTAGACAATTGGAGGACATCCAGCCCGAGATGGCCCCCATACAGTCATGGAAACGTACCCCGGTTTCCTTTTCCCTCCCTTCCATCAGTGACAACACTATTTGAGTGTCGTCAGCATAAGAGGTGAGTTGGAAGCCATAAGATCTAATGACTCCGGCCAGGGGTGCCACATAGATATTGAAAAGCGTCGGGCTCAGTGATGAGCCCTGTGGCACCCCACATGGAAGGGAGAAAGGTTTGGACTTGTTGCCATCCAGATCCACGGTTTGTGATCTGTCAGATAAAAAAGATTGCAAGAGTTTCCAAACTCGCCCTTCTACTCCTATATCGGACAGACAATCCATCAACACTTTGTGATGGACCGTGTCGAAGGCCGCCGACAAATCCAGCAGGATCAGCACGGCATTGCCACCCCTGTCCAAGGCCTCTCTGATTTCCTCCGTGGATTTGAGTAAAGCCGACTCTGTGCTGTGCTCTGCTCTGAACCCATATTGGGATGGGTCAAGAGAGTTGTTGAGCTGGAGAAACGCACTGAGATGCGTGTTCATGGCTTTTTCCAATATTTTGGCAGGGAAAGGGAGCCGTGAGATCGGCCTATAGTTGTTAGGATCTTTAGGATCCAAGGTCTGTTTTTTCAATAAAGGAAGGACAGAGGCCTTTTTCCATTCTTTGGGGAAAATGGCATTCAGCAGGGGTGTGAGTGCTGTTCCAATAACTTCTGGAATTGGGGGATTTTAATCCGGGAACAAATTCAATCTGAAAAGCCGAGTCGTGCCCAGGACTCTCAACCCGGCTTGGATCACTAATCTTACTTAATTCCGATATTTCGCTGATCCTAGTGCCTGACCCAAAAGCTACTTCCCTATTATCCATATTCTCCCTCCAATCTATACTCAGAACATTATTATATTTGGTCATACATGATTCATGGGCAACTTGATTATCAAGACCGTTAGTGACAGTATTCTGATCTTTATTAGCGGGTAGTCAGTGGTTCTCATCCAATAATTGGAGAGGCCCAAATCTATTTGACACCTCCAGATTATATGACATTTGGTCGGTAGGCTGCATTAATGGGTAATTATCTTTTTGCCAGTTAGGGTATTTGGGCTGGTAAAAATAACCCAGAGGGAGGACATTAATGCCTGTATCAGTAGTATTTGTAACCCACGCTCTGATTAGAACTTCCCTAACCAGGGACGGTGTACCAAAAGAGAGAACAACACAATCCCCTCAAAAGGCTTTCCTGCTGTATCCCACCCAAGTAACACGCCTAACCATCTAAAAAGCTCTAAACATTTCCATAGTCAGTCCTGTTCTGTTCCCTAAGCAGTGAATAGCTTTATTCCTCAGTGAAATCAATGTTTCGTTTTCCCCTGGGGAGGGAGCTGGAACGTTAGCCAAGATCACTGTGTAGGGGGTAGCTGCCGGGGGTAAATTTAAATTGTGTGAATTACGTAAACTTTCATATGAGTTAGAAGTTGTTGGACAAATTCTTAATTGCGAATCACGTGCAGGTCTTTCCCCCCGATATATTTCTGAACCTCCCTTGTCTCACTGGTCACTCCTCCCTTTGTTGATAAACTACTATGCGTGATTACAGCTGGTTTAGAGGGTACCCCGACCCTATTTATCCTATCCCTTTCAACTATCTGTCTTTCAACTCCAGGGGGATATTATTAGGATTTAAACTTTGGGGTCTAGTTACACTGATTACACTACTAGATGTGCCCGGTTTACACAGACTCTCCTTTTGAAGAATAATATTCTGATTTCCAATAACTATCTTCAAACCTGTTTCAATTTTATCCAATCTAGCTTCCAGGGTGCCAATAGTCTGTTTAACATACCTCGTTAATTCTATAATCAAATTTGACATTTTATTACTTTCGGTAATAGGGGGAGCATTACCTTTATTTTTTAAACGAGGTACATTATCTTTACCCTTTTGATTCTGCAGATTACCTTTTTTCCACAGCTGTTTTTTCAGATTAGTCTTAAACGGACCAATCTCGGTGGGGGCCTGGTGTACTTCTAGCTGCAAATTATCAGAATTCTTCTGAAGTCCAAACTTCCACTATCTCCTTTCCGAGTAAAGTTTTAGCTTTGCTATTAGGTATGAACCCCTGCGATTCTATATTTAATGTTTCTTCTACTGTCGAAATCTGTTTTTCTATGACACCAACTGCCCCTGTAAGATAATTTATCAAAGTCATATTCGCATCTTTCGGCTTACTAAGGGGTTTCGCTGAACTATTACTGGTTAATTTTCTTTTCCCCATTTTTATCATCCAGTTATATCAGCATACAACCCCCCTTATTTTGCTTAATCAGCCACAAATTTCTGAAACCAATACTTAATGTCAAGCGAGTTAAGCATTCAGCTTAAAACCAAAAACAGTGTAATGTCCCAGTAGCAACTCCACTCACTGTGCGATGGGATCAAAAAAGGGGGGAGGCCCAGCCCAGCCTCCTCCGGCCTCTGATGGGCTCAGACGGGCCTCGCCTAGGCCCGGGCTTTGACCGGGCGCGCCCGCGCGTGTCCCGCGCAACGGTGGGTTGGGCTCGTTATATACCCTCCCTGACGCGAGTTCACTGACGCGTGCGGCTCTTGCCGCAACGCGGTATGGGCAATGTGGTCCTCGTTACTTCCCTGCGGGGAAGGTAAAGTACAGCATGCTTCTCACAGGAGCAGGGGCGATTAAAAAACTCAGTTCCCCGGTCCTTCAGAGACCAAAAGTGCAGGGTGCGTATCCAGGTCCGATTGCAGCATTCCCCGTGCAGCGGTGGGCCAGCCCCGTCATATGCGCCCCTGGCGCGAGTTCACTGACGGGTGCGGCTCCTGCCGCAACGCGGTATGGGCAATGTGGTCCTCGTTACTTCCCTGCGGGGAAGGTAAAGTGCAATGTGCTTCTCACAGGAGCAGGGGCGATTAAGAAACTCAGTCCTTTAGAACCCAAAAGTGCAGCGTGCGCATCCAGGTCCGATTGCAGCGTTCCCCCTCTACGTTCTCAACAAACCCCCAATGGAACAGCAACTCGTCGTGGGAAACAAGGAGTCAAGTGCTCACCTTTCACCGCTTTCACGCAGTTCCTCCGTGCTCTTGGGGCAATAAAAGATATCAGGCCGGCTATATAGCTTCCAGTCCGATCCTTGAGGTGAAGCCAGCTGATCCCAAGGGCTTGGATCTGTTTGACTATTAATCTGCTACGTTTTTACTCCATTCTCCCCAGTGGTTGACTGTAAATTGAGTTCTCAGCTCGGATGGGGGAGGGGCACCGCGCTGCTACACTATGGTGGGCCCCGGCGTGCAATAATACAAAATGTCCCAAATTTGCACTGACGACCTTTTAATTTGCAATAGAAGGGGGGAGGGAAGCCAATCCCACCGCTCACAACCCCTGCGGCAGCATCGGAGGCCGATCAATGGCGCCTGCCTCTAGTATCTTCGCGCGTACCGGAGCCCACCCGGCACAGCGCAGCGTCCGCCACCCAGCACCACTGACAAAGAGCAGACGGGGATCCACCAGGACCAAGGTATGGCCCCCTCCGCAGAAAGGCAGCAGCGCCGAGAGCAGAACGCCGGCCTGCGCCTGCAGGCCCCAAGGCAGCAGCGGATGTCGCGTAGAACGGCTCCGGACTTCGTTACAGCCAAAGCGACCTCGCGGTCCCGGTCTGGCGCTGCAGTTTGGATTTCTCGGGACAGAGCTGGCGGATTTTCACTGTCGGCCGACCGTATGGCTCCGTAGCTCAGTGGGCACCCAGGTCGATGGTTTTTGTGGGCTATCCGGATAATTTAGCGGAGTTTGGGGGAAATTTAGTTAATGGAAGCTCGGAGCTTCACTCCTCTGCGGCCATCTTGGGTGTCGGCTAGCCACGCCCCCCTCTTGATGATGTTTATCGTTTTGTGATTGATTTGCGAGAGGTTAATAAAATTGTAGTTCCGCAGTTTCCAGTGGTTCCTGATATTACTACGCTCTTAACGATGATTCCATCTACCGCTAAGTTCTTTTCTGTCATTGATCTGAAAAACGCCTTTTTTAGCATTCCCATCATCCAGACAGTAGGCATTTGTTTGGGTTTAAACTGGCCGGCAGAAATTTTAGATTCTGTCGCGCTCCTCAAGGCTATACTGAGAGTCTTAGTATTCATAGTCACGCATTGAAAAGTCAGTTGGATTCACTACTGCTTCTTCCAGGTAATGTATTGGTCCAATATGTCGATGATCTATTGATTGCTTCTGATACGGAACAGGGTTGTGAAGACAGTACGGTGCAATTGTTATTACATTTGGCACAGAATGGGCATAAAGTCTCTCTTTCCAAATTTCAGTTTTGTCGACAGGAGGTTATCTACTTAGGTCACCTACTGTCGAAGGAGGGTAGGAGGTTGACCCCTGAGCGCATCAGTACCATTGTTAAAATGCCCATTCCGCAAACTCAAAAGGATGTACGTGCTTTTATAGGTATTACTTCCTACTGTCGTCAGTGGATCCCAAATTATTTGTTACTAATTAAACCCTTGCTTGTATTAACAACGAAAGCAGTCCATGAACCTTTGCCTTGGACATCTGAATGCCAGCAGTCTTTTGAGCAATTAAAAACTGCGCTTTGTTCGGCTCCGGTCCTTGGCACACCAAATTATAAGAAACCGTTTGTGCTCTATGTTCACGAGATGGATGGCTTCGCGCTTTCTGTCCTAACACAAAGGTTTGGGGATAAGCAGAGGCCTTGCGCTTACTTTTCTGCTGTGCTTGACCCTGTCGCAAGAGCCCTTCCGAGCTGTCTGAGAGCTGTCGCGGCAGTGGTCACTTCAATCAGACAATCGGTAGGACTCGTACTTGATACAGATGTCACAGTTATGGTACCCCATGCTGTGGATACACTTTTGAATAAGACAAAGACACAGCACCTCACCAGTGCATGTCTTACTGTCTATGAATTGACATTGTTTGCTAAACACATTACGATTAAAAGATGTGCCACTCTGAATCCAGCCACGTTACTACCCCTCCCTAGCCGAGAATGATGCAGTCGACAAACGTGACTGTATTTTTCGGACAGAGGAAGAGACGAAAGGACGGGTAGACCTGACTGATGTTCCCTTAACTGACCCGCAAGGGGAACTATATGTCGATGGCTCTTGTTTTAAATTACCAGATGGCACCACCACTGCAACTTTTGCTATTACTACATTGCGGACAGTGGTAGAGACATCACAAGTTCCTTATCAGTCGGCTCAAGCTGCTGAGCTTGCTGCCCTTATTCGAGCTTATGAATTGAGTGAAGGGCTGGTTGTCAATATTTATACTGACAGCCAGTACGCATTTGGAGTCGCTCATAATTTTGGCCAGCTTTGGGCAGAGAGAGGGTTTCTTACTTCTCATGGAACAAAGATCAAGCAAGGCCACCTGATATTGCGGCTTTTGTCTGCTTTAACGCTCCTTAAGAAATTGGCAATAATTAAGTGCAGTGCCCATAGAAAGGGCGTAGACGATGTGGGTAGAGGAAATGCTTTTGCAGATCAGGTAGGAAAGGAGATGGCCTGAAGTAAAATAAAACGCATGTTCGTTGCAGGTCCAGCTAGGTGGGTTCCCGAAGTTGTTATGTTTGAAAATACCCTTGAGAGTGTGAAAGAGATACAGAGCGAAGCCACGACAGAGAAATTGGCGAAATGGCAAGAGAGCACAGCACAGTGGAATGAGGAAGGGTGTTGGATTGATAAATCGGGGCAACAGAAATGGATGTTGCCGAATGCATATGTTCTGCCTGTGGTTACTATGGCACATGGTCCAGCTCATATTAGTGCAAAAGGCATTTGTAAATTGTTAGCCCCTGTGTGGCAGAATGATAACATCTCCAAGACAGCTGCACATTTGGTGAAATACTGCATGGTCTGTATGATGCATAATCCAGGGAAGAGTACCCCTACACCACCTGGTAATTTTACACCACCCACTTTTCCTTTTGAAGTCCTCCAAATGGACTACATTGAGTAAGAGAGATGCAATAATCTTAAGTATGTTTTGGTGGTTGTATGTGCGTTCAGTAAATGGGTTGAGGCTTACCCCACTAAAGATAATACGGCCATAACGACTGCAAAGGTACTCCTTAAAGAGTACTTTCCTCGTTTCGGCTTGCCCCGAGTCATCTGGAGTGACAACGGAAGTTATTTTAATGGGAAGGTGATAAAATTGATTTGTGAAGGGTTGCACATTAGCCAGAAATTCCATGCTGCCAATCACCCCCAGTCAGCTGGCCTTGTCGAGAAATTCAATGGTACTCTCAAATTGAAGTTAGCAAAATCCAAGAAACAACGAGGTTACAATGGCCAGATGCTTTACCATTAGCTCTTCTGTCAACAAGAACAACAGCTCATTCTAGAACAGGATTGTCACCTTATGAGGTCGTTTTCGGGCGCCCTACAAATGTCTGTGGCGTCCCGCGTCCTCATAAGTTCTCCGATATTGAATATCCTGTGTTGCTTGATTATCTTGGCCAGTTAACAGAAAGTTTACGTTCTATTCACCAACTCATCCGAGAATCTCTACCTCTTGTACCAGAGGGGCCCGGCCACGACATCCAGCCCGGGGACTTTGGGTTGATCAGGAATTTCCAGCAGAAGAAAAGTTTGGAGCCGCGCTGGAAAGGTCCTGAGCAGGTTCTGTTGGTGACACGGACGGCTGTAAAGGTTGCTGGTCGAAAGAACTGGGTGCATGCCACCCACTGTCGGAGGATTCCTTTGCCGTTACCGTACGACCAGTGGGTGAAAGAGGGCGTGGGCGACAGAGTGCGAACAGGTGCCCAGGTTTGTCCCCTTCAGCGACGCCCAGTTGATTTGGACCCAGACGGATAAGGAAAATGATGATGTTTTGAATGAGGCTGTTTCCCCAGAAATTCGAGCTATCCAGGAGCCTTTGTTTATTGATCACACAGGGCCTGGGGCTGCCAGGTACAATTTGCACCCTTGGCTGAGGGATACTGAAACTAAGGAGAAGAAAGATTAGGGATGGACTGCGCTAAATAGGTAGTACTGAGTCATAGTACCAACGGAGTTAACTGAAATAATTGGAGAATATTGCATTCACTTTGCCTTTGTCATTTGAACACTATCTAGGGAGACCAGACGTATACTCCGAAGGTATGCCATCTTTAGACACGTGAGATAGATTAAAGAGTTTAGGACAGAGCAAACTCCAACCCCGGTGCTCAAGATTACCAACTTATTGATGAACAATAGGAGCCTGTACCAGTGAGGCTCTGACGGATACTGGGAACTTGTACATTTTCTTTGCATTTTTGCCTCCTTCATAATTCATTATGCATCCCTTTGGTAGAAAGGTTGCTGAAGAAGAGCAGCCGATGGTTCTTGCTGTACAGCATACTATGATGTGGGTTGGAAAAACAAAATAATGTGTGTTTTTCTTTTGGTTTTGCTGATAGTAATATTATGTGGGGTATCATGGGTTTTGAAAAATGATCAAAATGTACCTTTCCGCAGTGAGGCTAAGATTATTTCCCGAAGGGAAATAAGAGTACTGCCCCGAGAAATGTATTCCTGGAGACACATTCGAGGTACTTTGGAGAAGGGACAGCTTGTTATACCACCCAATCGGTCAATAGATTGTAGACTGCATATCCATTGTCACTTGTGAATTATATTTATACTCGGCCACCTCAGTATTTGGGTTTGATTATCCTGGACCATGTCTATACCATAGAACGCCATTGGGAATGGGTTATCCAGGTTGTGATAACACTAAATGTCACATTGGTGGGTTGGCATTACAGGGAATTGATAGTTACCCAGGAGGCTGGTTATTATCCTGCTTGTTGCCCCATTGTAAACGTCACTGTATATAAACTGTTCAGGAATGGTGCTGTAGAAAAATATGATCCCTTTGGTGAATGACAAAGATCCGAGTACTTTTGGGAATGAACTCCAGGTATGCAGCAGTAGATTATGAAGGACCGATGTATGCACACCCAGGGTTTTATTTCTTGTCCAACTGTATATATTCCAATGTGCACAATGGTACACATGATGAAGCTCTTGGAATGGTCTTCACCTTAGGTGTACCCTGTAAGTATGTTAAGCCTACCATACGATGGGTTAAAAGGTCTTTAACGAAAGAATTCTGTGAGGGAGGGACCGACATTGAGGTCAATAATTATAGTAATGGGATCACTTTTAGATACAACCTCTCTTCTATTTTCACTTTGGGTGGTACCTCCATGGCCAGGGGTGAGAAAGCTAGAGAATATTTCGGATGCAAGCTGCAAATTTTATCCAATACGACAGTAGTAGCTTTGCGCGACATCACCACTCAGTTAGAAAGCATGCGAATATATTCGGAGCAGATTAAATATGCAGTAGACTTTATTTTGATTAAAAGTGGTGGTGTATGCGCTGTGGTGGGCGATCAGTGTGTGGTCGGGATCAAGAATATGGAAAACAAATATTACTAAACACATTTTAGATATTCTTGAAAATGTCAAAGGAATGGAAAGTGGGAATTGGAGTTGGTCTCTTTTTGGCAGCTGGGGATGGATTCTTGAAAATTGATTTATCTGATTGTGGTATTGGTTCTCTGCTGTGTTCTTATTCAGTGTCTTCCCTGTTGCTGTTCCTATTGTACCTCTATTCTCACACCCAAAAAGAAAATATCAATACATGACACAAATGCCGCAATAATGATCCAGAAGGATATTGAGGACCTTATGAACATCGACGAGGGAATATTTGAAAATTCCTCCCTCCTTACTGTTTCTCTTCCTGATGTTGTCAATATGGATTGCTCATAATTTTTGTTCCTGTTTGTGGTTTATTCCCTCCCTTGTTGCTGTTAGAAAATGTTTTAGCTCATGCTAAAAGAAGGGTCTATTAGACTAGAAAATCATTTATGCTTACGCTGTTTTTAAATAAGTTAGCATTCACTGCGCCATTTTCTATGTGGCCGCCATTTTAGGCTATTCGAAACTGACCTCGTCCAATTCCCGGGTGACCCTAGACAGGTTACTTCCTTCAAGTGAAGCTCCTTCACCAGGGAGCTCCTACAACTGCAGGCCATAGCTGCTCGCTGCAGGGAGCGTAGCTCCTTCACCAGGGAGCTCCTTCAGCTGCAGACCAGCGCTGCTCGGTGCAGGGAGCCAACCTCCTTCTCTAGGGAGCTCCTCCAGCTTCAGACCAGGGCTGCTCGGTGCAGTGAGTGAAGCTCCTTCATGAGGGAGCTCCTCCAGCTGCAGACCAGAGCTGCTTTGTGCAGGGAGCGACGTTCCTTCACCAATGAGCTCCTGCAGCTGCAGACTAGCGCTGCTCGGTGCAGGGAGTGTAGCTCCTTCACCAGAGACCTCCTCCAGCTGCACACCAGCACTGCTCAGTGCAGAGAGTGTACCTCCTTTACCAGAGACCTCCTCCAGCTGCACACCAGTGCTGCTCAGTGCAGGGAGTGAAGCTCCTTCACAAGGGAGCTCCTACAGCTGCACACCAGTGCTGCTCAGTGCAGGGAGTGAAGCTTCTTCACTAGAGAGCTCATACAGCTGCAGACCAGTGCTGCTCACTGCAGAGAGTGAAGCTCCTTTACAAGAGACCTCCTAAAGCTGCAGACCAGCGCTGCTCGGTGCAGGGAGCAAACCTCCTTCTCTAGGGAGCTCCTCCAGCTACAGACCAGCGCTGCTCAGTGCAGAGAGTGAAGCTCCTTTACCAGAGACCTCCTACAGCTGCACACCAGTGCTGCTCGGTGCACGGAGTGAAGCTCCTTCACAAGGGAGCTCCTACAGCTGCACACCAGCGCTGCTCAGTGCAGGGAGTGAAGCTTCTTCACTAGAGAGCTCCTACAGCTGCAGACCAGCGCTGCTCAGTGCAGGGAATGAAGCTCCTTCACCAGGTCGCTCCTACAGCTGCAGACCAGGGCTGCTCAGTGCAGGGAGTGAAGCTTCTTCAACAGAGAGCTCCTACAGCTGCAGACCAGCGCTGCTCAGAGCAGGGAATGAAGCTCCTTCACTAGGGAGCCCCTACAGCTGCAGACCAGCGCTGCTCAGTGCAGGGAATGAAGCTCCTGCACTAGGGAGCTCCTCCAGCTGCAGACCAGGGCTGCTCAGTGCAGAGAGTGAAGGTCCTTCACCAGAGACCTCCTACAGCTGCACATCAGCGCTGCTCAGTGCAGGGAGCAAAGTTCCTTCACCAGAGACCTCCTACAGCTTCAGACCAGCACTGCTCAGTGCAGGGAGTGTAGCTCCGTGTGAAGCTCCTTCACCAGGGAGCTCCTACAGCTGCAGACCAGCGCTGCTTAGTGCAGGGAGTGTATCTTCACAAGGGAGCTCATACAGCTGCAGACCAGTGCTGCTCACTGCAGGGAGTGAAGCTCCTTTACAAGAGACCTCCTACAGCTGCAGACCAGTGCTGCTCGGTGCAGGGAGAAAACCTCCTTCTCTAGGGAGCTCCTCCAGCTGCAGACCAGTGCTGCTCGGTGCAGTGAGCGAAGCTCCTTCATGAGGGTGCTCCTCCAGCTGCAGACCAGCGCTGCTCGGTGCAGGGAGCGACGTTCCTTCACCAGAGAGCTCTGCAGCTGCAGACCAGCGCTGCTCGGAGCAGGGAGTGTAGCTCCTTCACCAGAGACCTCCTCCAGCTGCACACCAGCGCTGCTCGGTGCAGGAAGTGTACCTCCTTTACCAGAGACCTCCTCCAGCTGCACACCAGTGCTGCTGGGTGCAGGGAGTGAAGCTCCTTCACAAGGGAGCTCCTAAAGCTGCACACCAGCACTGCTCAGTGCATGGACTGAAGCTCCTTCACTAGAGAGCTCCTACAGCTGCAGACCAGTGCTACTCAGTGCAGGGAGTGAAGCTCCTTCACTAGGAAGCCCCTACAGCTGCAGACCAGCGCTGCTCACTGCAGGGAGTGAAGCTCCTTTACAAGAGACCTCCTACAGCTGCAGACCAGCGCTGCTCGGTGCAGGGAGCAAACCTCCTTCTCTAGGGAGCTCCTCCAGCTACAGACCAGCGCTGCTCAGTGCAGAGAGTGTACCTCCTTTACCAGAGACCTCCTCCAGCTGCACACCAGTGCTGCTCGGTGCACGGAGTGAAGATCCTTCACAAGGGAGCTCCTACAGCTGCACACCAGCGCTGCTCAGTGCAGGGAGTGAAGCTTCTTCACTAGAGAGCTCCTACAGCTGCAGACCAGCGCTGCTCAGTGCAGGGAATGAAGCTCCTTCACTAGGGAGCCCCTACAGCTGCAGACCAGGGCTGCTCAGTGCAGGGAGTGAAGCTTCTTCAACAGAGAGCTCGTACAGCTGCAGACCAGCGATGCTCAGTGCAGGGAGTGAAGCTCCTTCACCAGGTCGCTCCTACAGCTTCAGACCAGCGCTGCTCAGAGCAGGGAATGAAGCTCCTTCACTAGGGAGCCCCTACAGCTGCAGACCAGTGCTGCTCAGTGCAGGGAATGAAGCTCCTGCACTAGGGAGCTCCTCCAGCTGCAGACCAGGGCTGCTCAGTGCAGAGAGTGAAGGTCCTTCACCAGAGACCTCCTACAGCTGCACATCAGCGCTGCTCAGTGCAGGGAGCAAAGTTCCTTCACCAGAGACCTCCTACAGCTTCAGACCAGCACTGCTCAGTGCAGGAGTGTAGCTCCGTGTGAAGCTCCTTCACCAGGGAGCTCCTACAGCTGCAGACCAGCGCTGCTTAGTGCAGGGAGTGTATCTTCACAAGGGAGCTCATACAGCTGCAGACCAGTGCTGCTCACTGCAGGGAGTGAAGCTCCTTTACAAGAGACCCCCTACAGCTGCAGACCAGTGCTGCTCGGTGCAGGGAGCAAACCTCCTCTAGGGAGCTCCTCCAGCTGCACACCAGTGCTGCTCGGTGCAGTGAGCGAAGCTCCTTCATGAGGGTGCTCCTCCAGCTGCAGGCCAGCGCTGCTCGGTGCAGGGAGCGACGTTCCTTCACCAGAGAGCTCTGCAGCTGCAGACCAGCGCTGCTCGGTGCAGGGAGTGTAGCTCCTTCACCAGAGACCTCCTCCAGCTGCACACCAGCGCTGCTCACTTCAGGGAGCTTAGCTCCTTCACCAGGGAGCTCCTACAGCTGCAGACCAGCGCTGCTCGGTGCAGGGAGCGTAGCTTTTTCACCAGGGAGCTCCTCCAGCTGCAGACCAGCACTGCTCGGTGAAGTGAGTGAAGCTCCTTCTCTGAGGAGCTCCTCCAGCTGCAGACCTGCACAGCTCGGTGGAGTGAGCGAAGCTCCTTCATGAGGGAGCTCCTCCAGCTGCATACCAGCACTGCTCGGTGCAGGGAGTCCAGTTCCTTCACCAGAGAGCTCCTGCAGCTGCAGACCAGCGCTGCTCGGTGCAGGGAGTGTAGCTCCTTCACTAGAGATCTCCTCCAGCTGCACACCAGCGCTGCTCGGTGCAGGGAATGTACCTCCTTTACGAGAGACCTCCTCCAGCTGCACACCAGCGCTGCCCATTGCAGGGAGTGAAGCTCCTTCACAAGGGAGCTCCTACAGCTGCACACCAGTGCTGCTCACTGCAGGGAGTGAAGCCCCTCCATCAGAGAGCTCCTACAGCTGCACACTAGCGTTGCTGGGTGAATCGAGTGAAGTTCCTTCACTAGAGAGCTCCTACAGCTGCAGACCAGCGCTGCTCACTGCAGGGAGTGAAGCTCCTTCACCAGAGAGCTCCTACAGCTGCAGACCAGCGCTGCTCAGTGCAGAGAGTGAAGCTCTTTCACCAGAGAGCTCCCACAGCTGCAGACCAGCAATGCTCATTCTAGGGAGTGAAGTTTCTTCACTAGGGAGCTCCTACAGCTGCAGACCAGCGCTGCTCGGTGCAGGGAGTGAAGCTCCTTCACCAGAGTGCTCCTACAGCTGCACACCAGCGCTGCTCGGTGCAGAATGAATCTCCTTCACAAGGGAGCTCCTACAGCTGCAGACCGGCGCTGTTCAGTGCAGAGAGTGAAGCTCTTTCACAGGGGAGCTCCTACTGCTGCAGACCAGCGCTGCTCAGTGCAGAAAGTGAAGCTCCTTCACAGGGGAGCTCCTACTGCTGCAGACCAGCGCTGCTCAGTGCAGGGAGTAAGCCTCCTTTACCAGAGACCTTCTCCAGCTGCAGACCAGCGCTGCTCAGTGCAGGGAGTAAGCCTCCTTTACCAGAGACCTTCTCCAGCTGCAGACCAGCACTGCTCAGTGCGGTGAGTTAAGCTCCTTTATGACGGAGCTCCTACAGCTGCAGATCAGCGCTGCTCAGTGCAGGGAGTGAAGTTCCTTCACCAGAGAGCTCCTACTGCTGCAGACTTGCGCTGCTCAGTGCAGGGAGTAAGGCTCCTTCACCAGAGACCTCCTCCAGCTGCAGACCAGCGCTGCTCAGTGCGGTGAGTGAAGCTCCTTTATGGCGGAGCTCCTACAGCTGCAGATCAGAGCTGCTCAGTGCAGGGAGTGAAGTTCCTTCACCAGAGACCTCCTCCAGCTGCTCACCAACGCTGTTCGGTGCAGGGAGTGAAGCTCCTTTGCAAGGGAGCTTCTCCAGCTGCAGACCTGCACTGCTCGGTGGAGTGAGCGAAGCTCCTTCATGAGAGAGCTCCTCCAGCTGCAGACCAGCACTGCTCGGTGCAGGGAGTCCAGTTCCTTCACGAGAGAGCTCCTGCAGCTGCAGACCAGCGCTGCTCGGTGCAGGGAGTGTAGCTCCTTCACTAGAGATCTCCTCCAGCTGCACACCAGCGCTGCTCGGTGCAGGGAATGTACCTCCTTTACAAGAGGCCTCTTCCAGCTGCACACCAGCACTGCCCAGTGCAGGTAGTTAAGCTCCTTCACAAGGGAGCTCCTACAGCTGCACACCAGTGCTGCTCACTGCAGGGAGTGAAGCCCCTCCATCAGAGAGCTCCTACAGCTGCACACTAGCGCTGCTGGGTGCATCGAGTGAAGCTCCTTCACTAGGGTGCTCCTACAGCTGCAGACCAGCGCTGCTCATTGCAGGGAGTGAAGTTCCTTCACTAGGGAGCTCCTACAGCTGCAGACCAGCGCTGCTCGGTGCTTGGAGTGAAGCTCCTTCACCAGAGTGCTCCTACAGCTGCACACCAGCGCTGCTTGGTGCAGAGTGAAGCTCCTTCACAAGGGAGCTCCTACAGCTGCAGACCAGCGCTGTTTAGTGCAGAGTGTGAAGCTCCTTCACAGGGCAGCTCCTACTGCTGCAGACCAGCGCTGCTCAGTGCAGAAAGTGAAGCTCCTTCACATGGGAACTCCTACTGCTGCAGACCAGCGCTGCTCAGTGCAGGGAGTAAGGCTCCTTCACCAGAGACCTCCTCCAGCTGCAGACCAGCGCTGCTCAGTGCGGTGAGTGAAGCTCCTTCACCAGAGACCTCCTCCAGCTGCAGACCAGCGCTGCTCACTTCAGGGAGCGTAGCTCCTTCAGCAGAGAGCTCCTCCAGCTGTAGACCAGCGCTGCTCCATGCACGGAGCGTAGCTCCTTCACCAGGGAGCTTCTCCAGCTGCAGGCCAGTGCTGCTCGGTGCAGTGAGCAAAGCTCCTTCATGAGGGAGCTCCTCCAGCTGCAGACCAGCGCTGCTCGGTGAAGGGAGCGACGTTCCTTCACTAGAGATCTCCTGCAGCTGCAGACCAGCGGTGATCAGTGCAGAGTGTAGCTCCTTCACCAGATACCTCCTGCAGCTGCACTTCAGCCCTGCTCAGTGCAGGGAGTGAAGCTGCTTCACCACAGAACTCCTCCAGCTGCACACCTGCGCTGCTCACTTCAGGGAGCTTAGCATCTTCACCAGCGAGCTACTACCGCTGCAGACCAGCGCTGCTCCGTGCAGGGAGCGTAGCTCCTTCACCAGGGAGCTCCTCCAACTGCAGACCAGCGCTACTCCATGCAGGGAGCGTAGCTCCTTCACCAGGGAGCTCCTCCAGCTGCAGGCCAGTGCTGCTCGGTGCAGTGAGCGAAGCTCCTTCATGAGGGACCTCCTCCAGCTGCAGACCAGCACTGCTCGGGAGCAGGGAGCGAAGTTCCTTCACCAGAGAGCTCCTGCAGCTGCAGACCAGCGCTGCTCAGTGCAGGGAGTGAAGCTCCGTGTGAAGCTCCTTCACCAGAGAGCTCCTACAGCTGCAGACCAGCGCTGCTCAGTGCAGGGAGTGGAGCTCCTTCACAAGGGAGCTCCTACAGCTGCAGACCAGCGCTGCACACTGCAAGTAGCATAGCTCCTTCACCAGGGAGCTCCTACAGCTGCAGACCAGTGCAGCTCGGTGCAGGGAGTGAACCTCCTTCTCTAGGGAGCTCCTCCAGCTGCAGACCAGCGCTGCTCGGTGCAGTGAGCGAAGCTCCTTCCTGAGGGAGCTCCTCCAGCTGCAGACCAGTGCTGCTCGGTGCAGGGAGTGACGTTCCTTCACCAGAGATCTCCTGCAGCTGCAGACCAGCGCAGCTCAGTGCAGGGAGCGTAGATCCTCCACCATGGAGCTCCTACAGCTGCAGACCAGCGCAGTTCGGTACAGGGAGCGTAGCTCCTTCACCAGGGAGCTCCTCCAGCTGCAGACCAGCGCTGATCGGTGCAGTGAGCGAAGCTCCTTCACCAGAGAGCTCCTACAGCTGCAGACCAGCGCTGCTCACTTCAGGGAGCTTAGCTCCTTCACCAGGGAGCTCCTCCAGCTGCAGACCAGCCCTGCTCGGTGCAGGGAGCGTAGCTCCTTCACCAGGGAGCTCCTCCAGCTGCAGACCAGCGCTGCTCCGTGCAGGGAGTGTAGCTCCTTCACCAGGGAGCTCCTCCAGCTGCAGGCCAGTGCTGCTCGGTGCAGTGAATGAAGCTCCTTCTCTATTGGGCTCCTCCAGCTGCAGACCGGCACTGCTCGGTGCAGTGAGCGAAGCTGCTTCATGAGGGAGCTCCTCCAGCTGCACACCAGCACCGCTTGGAGCAGGGAGCGAAGTTCCTTCACCAGAGAGCTCCTGCAGCTGCAGACTAGCGCTTCCCAGTGCAGGGAGTGAAGCTCCTTCACCAGAGAGCTCCTACAGCTGCAGACCAGCGCTGCTCAGTGCAGGGAGTGGAGCTCCTTCACAAGGGAGCTCCTACAGCTGCAGACCAGCGCTGCTCACTGCAAGGAGCATTGCTCCTTCACCAGGGAGCTCCTCCAGCTGCAGATCATTACTGCTCGGTGCAGGGAGCGAACCTCCTTCTCTAGGGAGCTCCTCCAGCTGCCGACCAGCGCTGCTCGGTGCAGTGAGCGAAGCTCCTTCCTGAGGGAGCTCCTCCAGCTGCAGACCAGCGCTGCTCGGTGCAGGGAGCGACGTTCCTTCACCAGAGATCTCCTGCAGCTGCAGACCAGCGCAGCTCAGTGCAGGGAGCGTAGCTCCTTCACCAGGGAGCTCCTACAGCTGCAGACCAGCCCTGCTCGGTGCAGGGAGAGTAGCTCCTTCACCAGGGAGCTCCTCCAGCTGCAGACCAGCACTGATCGGTGCAGTGAGCGAAGCTCCTTCTCTAGGGAGCTCCTCCAGCTGCAGAGCAGCACTGCTTGGTGCAGTGAGCGAAGCTCCTTCATGAGGGAGCTCCTCCAGCTGCAGAGCAGCGCTGCTCGGTGCAGGGAGCGTCGTTCCTTCACCAGAGATCTACTGCAGCTGCAGACCAGCGCTGCTCGGTGCAGGGAGTGTAGCTCCTTCACCAGAGACCTCCTCCAGCTGCACACCAGCGCTGCTCACTTCAGGGAGCTTAGCTCCTTCACCAGGGAGCTCCTACAGCTGCAGACCAGCGCTGCTCGGTGCAGGGAGCGTAGCTTTTTTCACCAGGGAGCTCCTCCAGCTGCAGACCAGCACTGCTCGGTGAAGTGAGTGAAGCTCCTTCTCTAGGGAGCTCCTCCAGCTGCAGACCTGCACAGCTCGGTGGAGTGAGCGAAGCTCCTTCATGAGGGAGCTCCTCCAGCTGCATACCAGCACTGCTCGGTGCAGGGAGTCCAGTTCCTTCACCAGAGAGCTCCTGCAGCTGCAGACCAGCGCTGCTCGGTGCAGGGAGTGTAGCTCCTTTACGAGAGACCTCCTCCAGCTGCTCACCAGCGCTGCCCATTGCAGGGAGTGAAGCTCCTTCACAAGGGAGCTCCTACAGCTGCACACCAGTGCTGCTCACTGCAGGGAGTGAAGCCCCTCCATCAGAGAGCTCCTACAGCTGCACACTAGCGTTGCTGGGTGAATCGAGTGAAGTTCCTTCACTAGAGAGCTCCTACAGCTGCAGACCTGCGCTGCACACTGCAGGGAGTGAAGCACCTTCACCAGAGAGCTCCTAGAGCTGCAGACCAGCGCTGCTCAGTGCAGAGAGTGAAGCTCTTTCACCAGAGAGCTCCCACAGCTGCAGACCAGCAATGCTCATTCTAGGGAGTGAAGTTTCTTCACTAGGGAGCTCCTACAGCTGCAGACCAGCGCTGCTCGGTGCAGGGAGTGAAGATCCTTCACCAGAGTGCTCCTACAGCTGCACACCAGCGCTGCTCGGTGCAGAATGAATCTCCTTCACAAGGGAGCTCCTACAGCTGCAGACCGGCGCTGTTCAGTGCAGAGAGTGAAGCTCTTTCACAGGGGAGCTCCTACTGCTGCAGACCAGCGCTGCTCAGTGCAGAAAGTGAAGCTCCTTCACAGGGGAGCTCCTACTGCTGCAGACCAGCGCTGCTCAGTGCAGGGAGTAAGCCTCCTTTACCAGAGACCTTCTCCAGCTGCAGACCAGCGCTGCTCAGTGCAGGGAGTAAGCCTCCTTTACCAGAGACCTTCTCCAGCTGCAGACCAGCGCTGCTCAGTGCGGTGAGTTAAGCTCCTTTATGACGGAGCTCCTACAGCTGCAGATCAGCGCTGCTCAGTGCAGGGAGTGAAGTTCCTTCACCAGAGAGCTCCTACTGCTGCAGACTTGCGCTGCTCAGTGCAGGGAGTAAGGCTCCTTCACCAGAGACCTCCAGCTGCAGACCAGCGCTGCTCAGTGCGGTGAGTGAAGCTCCTTTATGGCGGAGCTCCTACAGCTGCAGATCAGAGCTGCTCAGTGCAGGGAGTGAAGTTCCTTCACCAGAGACCTCCTCCAGCTGCTCACCAACGCTGTTCGGTGCAGGGAGTGAAGCTCCTTTGCAAGGGAGCTTCTACAGCTGCAGACCTGCACTGCTCGGTGGAGTGAGCGAAGCTCCTTCATGAGAGAGCTCCTCCAGCTGCAGACCAGCACTGCTCGGTGCAGGGAGTCCAGTTCCTTCACGAGAGAGCTCCTGCAGCTGCAGACCAGCGCTGCTCGGTGCAGGGAGTGTAGCTCCTTCACTAGAGATCTCCTCCAGCTGCACACCAGCGCTGCTCGGTGCAGGGAATGTACCTCCTTTACAAGAGGCCTCTTCCAGCTGCACACCAGCACTGCCCAGTGCAGGTAGTTAAGCTCCTTCACAAGGGAGCTCCTACAGCTGCACACCAGTGCTGCTCACTGCAGGGAGTGAAGCCCCTCCATCAGAGAGCTCCTACAGCTGCACACTAGCGCTGCTGGGTGCATCGAGTGAAGCTCCTTCACTAGGGTGCTCCTACAGCTGCAGACCAGCGCTGCTCATTGCAGGGAGTGAAGTTCCTTCACTAGGGAGCTCCTACAGCTGCAGACCAGCGCTGCTCGGTGCTTGGAGTGAAGCTCCTTCACCAAAGTGCTCCTACAGCTGCAGATCAGCGCTGCTTGGTGCAGAGTGAAGCTCCTTCACAAGGGAGCTCCTACAGCTGCAGACCAGCGCTGTTTAGTGCAGAGTGTGAAGCTCCTTCACAGGGCAGCTCCTACTGCTGCAGACCAGCGCTGCTCAGTGCAGAAAGTGAAGCTCCTTCACATGGGAACTCCTACTGCTGCAGACCAGCGCTGCTCAGTGCAGGGAGTAAGGCTCCTTCACCAGAGACCTCCTCCAGCTGCAGACCAGCGCTGCTCAGTGCGGTGAGTGAAGCTCCTTTATGACGGAGCTCCTACAGCTGCAGATCAGCGCTGCTCAGTGCAGGGGGTGAAGTTCCTTCACCAGAGACCTCCTCCAGCTGCAGACCAGCGCTGCTCACTTCAGGGAGCTTAGCTCCTTCACCAGGGAGCTCCTACAGCTGCAGACCAGCGCTGCTACGTGCAGGGAGCGTAGCTCCTTCAGCAGAGAGCTCCTCCAGCTGCAGACCAGCGCTGCTCCATGCACGGAGCGTAGCTCCTTCACCAGGGAGCTTCTCCAGCTGCAGGCCAGTGCTGCTCGGTGCAGTGAGCAAAGCTCCTTCATGAGGGAGCTCCTCCAGCTGCAGACCAGCGCTGCTCGGTGAAGGGAACGACGTTCCTTCACTAGAGATCTCCTGCAGCTGCAGACCAGCGGTGCTCAGTGCAGAGTGTAGCTCCTTCACCAGATACCTCCTGCAGCTGCACTTCAGCCCTGCTCAGTGCAGGGAGTGAAGCTGCTTCACCACAGAACTCCTCCAGCTGCACACCCGCGCTGCTCACTTCAGGGAGCTTAGCATCTTCACCAGCGAGCTCCTACCGCTGCAGACCAGCGCTGCTCCGTGCAGGGAGCGTAAACGGCTCCTTCACCAGGGAGCTCCTCCAGCTGCAGACCAGCGCTACTCCGTGCAGGGAGCGTAGCTCCTTCACCAGGGAGCTCCTCCAGCTGCAGGCCAGTGCTGCTCGGTGCAGTGAATGAAGCTCCTTCTCTAGGGGGCTCCTCCAGCTGCAGACCAGCACTGCTCGGTGCAGTGAGCGAAGCTCCTTCATGAGGGACCTCCTCCAGCTGCAGACCAGCACTGCTCGGGAGCAGGGAGCGAAGTTCCTTCACCAGAGAGCTCCTGCAGCTGCAGACCAGCGCTGCTCAGTGCAGGGAGTGAAGCTCCGTGTGAAGCTCCTTCACCAGAGAGCTCCTACAGCTGCAGACCAGCGCTGCTCAGTGCAGGGAGTGGAGCTCCTTCACAAGGGAGCTCCTACAGCTGCAGACCAGCGCTGCACACTGCAAGTAGCATAGCTCCTTCACCAGGGAGCTCCTACAGCTGCAGACCAGTGCAGCTCGGTGCAGGGAGTGAACCTCCTTCTCTAGGGAGCTCCTCCAGCTGCAGACCAGCGCTGCTCGGTGCAGTGAGCGAAGCTCCTTCCTGAGGGAGCTCCTCCAGCTGCAGACCAGTGCTGCTCGGTGCAGGGAGTGACGTTCCTTCACCAGAGATCTCCTGCAGCTGCAGACCAGCGCAGCTCAGTGCAGGGAGCGTAGATCCTCCACCAGGGAGCTCCTACAGCTGCAGACCAGCGCTGTTCGGTACAGGGAGCGTAGCTCCTTCACCAGGGAGCTCCTCCAGCTGCAGACCAGCGCTGATCGGTGCAGTGAGCGAAGCTCCTTCACCAGAGAGCTCCTACAGCTGCAGACCAGCGCTGCTCACTTCAGGGAGCTTAGCTCCTTCACCAGGGAGCTCCTACAGCTGCAGACCAGCCCTGCTCGGTGCAGGGAGCGTAGCTCCTTCACCAGGGAGCTCCTCCAGCTGCAGACCAGCGCTGCTCGGTGCAGGGAGTGTAGCTCCTTCACCAGAGACCTCCTCAAGCTGCACACCAGCGCTGCTCACTTCAGGGAGCTTAGCTCCTTCACCAGGGAGCTCCTACAGCTGCAGACCAGCGCTGCTCGGTGCAGGGAGCGTAGCTCCTTCACCAGGGAGCTCCTCCAGCTGCAGACCAGCACTGCTCGGTGAAGTGAGTGAAGCTCCTTCTCTAGCGAGCTCCTCCAGCTGCAGACCTGCACTGCTCGATGGAGTGAGCGAAGCTCCTTCATTAGGGAGCTCCTCCAGCTGCAGACCAGCACTGCTCGGTGCAGGGAGTCCAGTTCCTTCACCAGAGAGCTCCTGCAGCTGCAGACCAGCGCTGCTCGGTGCAGGGAATGTACCTCCTTTACAAGTGACCTCCTCCAGCTGCACACTAGCGCTGCCCAGTGCAGGGAGTAAAGCTCCTTCACAAGGGATCTCCTACAGCTGCACACTAGCGCTGCTGGGTGCATGGAGTGAAGCTCCTTCACTAGGGAGCTCCTACAGCTGCAGACCAGCGCTGCTCAGTGCAGGGAGTGTAGCTCCTTCACCAGAGACCTCCTCCAGCTGCAGATCAGCGCTGCTCAGTGCAGGGAATGAAGCTCCTTCACCAGGGATCTCCTACAGCTGCAGTCCAGTGCTGCTCATTGCAGGGAGTGAAGCTCCTTCACCAGGTCGCTCCTACAAATGCAGACGATCGCTGCTCAGTGCAGGGAGTGAACCTCCTTCACTAGAGACCTCCTACAGCTGCAGACCAGGGCTGCTCAGTGCAGGGTGTGAAGCTCCTTCACTAGAGACCTCCTATAGCTGCAGACCAGGGCTGCTCAGTGCAGGGAGTGAAGCTCCTTCACTAGAGACCTCCTACAGCTGCAGACCAGGGCTGCTCAGTGCAGGGAGTGAAACTCCTTCACCAGGGAGCACCTACAGCTGCAGGCCAGTGCTGCTCATTGCAGGGAGTGAAGCTCCTTCACCAGGTCGCTCCTACAGATGCAGTCCAGCGCTGATCAGTGCAGGGAGTGAAGCTCTTTCACCAGAGACCTCCTCCAGCTGCAGACCAGCGCTGATCAGTGCACGGAGTGAAGTTCCTTCACTAGAGACCTCCTACAGCTGCAGACCAGGGCTGCTCAGTGCAGGGAGTGAAGCTCCTTCACTAGAGACCTCCTACAGCTGCAGACCAGGGCTGCTCAGTGCAGGGAGTGAAGCTCCTTCACTAGAGACTTCCTACAGCTGCAGACCAGGGCTGCTCAGTGCAGGGAGTGAAGCTCCTTCACTAGAGACCTCCTACAGCTGCAGACCAGGGCTGCTCAGTGCAGGGAGTGAAGCTCCTTCAACAGGGAGCTCCTACAGCTGCAGACCAGCGCTGCTCAGTGCAGGGAGTGAAGCTCAACTCACTAGAGACCACCTACAGCTGCAGACTAGGGCTGCTCAGTGCAGGGAGTGAAGCTCCTTCACAAGGGAGCTCCTACAGCTGCAGACCAGCGCTGCTCAGTGCAGGGAGTGAAGCTCCTTCAGTAGAGACCTCCTACGGCTGCAGACCAGGGCTGCTCAGTGCAGGGAGTGAAGCTCCTTCACTAGAGACTTCCTGCTGCTGCAGACCAACGCTGCTCAGTGCAGGGAGTGAAGCTCCTTCACCAGAGAGCTACTACAGCTGCAGACCAGCGCTGCTCGGTCCAGTGAGTAAAGCTCCTTTACAAGGGAGCTCGTACAGCTTCAGACCAGTGCTGATCGGTGCAAGGAGTGAAGCTCGTTCACAAGGGAGATCCTACTGCTGCAGACCAGTGCTGCTCAGTGCAGGGAGTGAAGCTCCTTCACAAGGGAGCTCATACAGCTGCAGACCGATACTGCTTAGTGTAGGGAAGGAAGCTCCTTACGAGACAGCTCCTGGGCAGACCAATGCTGCTCAGTTCAGAGAGTGAAGCTCCTTACGAGACAGCTCCTGGGCAGACCAATGCTGATCAGTTCAGAGAGTGAAGCTCCTTACGAGACAGCTCCTGGGCAGACCAATGCTGATCAGTTCAGAGAGTGAAGCTCCTTACGAGACAGCTCCTGGGAAGGTCAATGCTGCTCAATTCAGAGAGTGAAGCTCCTTACAAGACAGCTCCTGGGCAGACCAATGCTGCTCAGTGCAGTGAGTGAAGCTCCTTTATGCGGGAGCTCCTGGGCAGACCAATACTGCTCAGTTCAGAGAGTGAAGCTCCTTACGAGACAGCTCCTGGGCAGACCAATGCTGCTCAGTGCAGTGAGTGAAGCTCCTTTATGCGGGAGCTCCTGGGCAGACCAATGCTGCTCAGTTCAGAGAGTGAAGCTCCTTACTAGACAGCTCCTGGGCAGACCAATGCTGCTCAGTGCAGTGAGTGGAGCTCCTTTATGCGGGAGCTCCTGGGCAGACCAATGCTGCTCAGTGCAGTGAGTGAAGCTCCTTTATGCGGGAGCTCCTGGGCAGACCAATGATGTTCATGTTCACCTGAGCAGTCCTATGACTGTGGCTGCTGTTCCTGCTGTGAGGTGCTCCCAAGCTGACCTACAGCTCTTTCTTTCTAGGATGTTTCCTAAGAAGCCTTGTAAGTGTGAGGACCAGATTTTGCAGCATGTCAACCACTTCCAGAATGCTGTTCAGCCAGATGAACTGGAGTCTGTAAAGCAGAGACGGAAAAAGGAGTTTGAACAAATTCAAAAAGAGGTAAACCACATATCTTATCTGTGGCATTACGCTTCTTCCGGATCCTTGGAGTACTATGTTAGCTCCTCTGGGAGCTCCCTTTCTTCCCCTCTGAGCTCCCTTCCGCCTTTCACTGCTCTCCGACCTCCTTTTCCGCTCTCACTCCCTTGAGCTCCCCTTCTGTCTCTCACTCCTCTGAGCTCCCCTTCTTCCTCACACTCCTCCGAGCTCTCCTTCTCCTCTCACTCCTCTGAGCTCTCCTTCTACCTCTCACTCCTCTAAGCTCCCCTTCTTCCTCACACTCCTCCGAGCTCTGCTCCTCTCACTCTTCTGAGCTCTCCTTCTGCCTCTTACTACTCTGATCTCCCCTTCTGCCTTTCATTGCTCTACGAGCTCCTTTTCCCCTCTCAATCCTCTGAGCTCCCCTTCTGCCTCTCACTCCTCCGAACTCTCCTTCTCCTCACACTCCTCTGAGCTCTCCTTCTGCCTCTCACTCCCCTGAGCTCCCCTTCTGCCTCTCAGTCCTCTGAGTTCCCATTGTGTCTCTCACTCCGCTGTGCTTTCCTTCTCCTCTCACTCCTCTGAGCTCTCCTTCTGCCTCTCACTCCTCTGAGCTCTTCTTCTTCCTCTCACTTCTCTGTGCTTCCCTTCTACATCTCACTCCCCTGAGCTCCCTTTCTGCCCCTCTGAGCTCCCCTTCTGCCTTTCACTGCTCTCCGAGCTCCCTTTCTGCCTCTCACTTCTCTGATCTCCCTTTCTACCTCTTACTCCTCTGAGCTCCATTTCTGCCTCTGACTCCTCAGAGTTGCATTTCTGCCTCTTGCTCCTCTGAGCTCCCCTTCTGCCTCTAATTCCTCTAAGCACCCCTTCTACATCTTACTCCTCTGAGCTCCCTTTCTATATCTTACTCCTCTGAGCCCCCCTTCCCCCTCACTCCCCTGAGCTCCATTTCTGCCCCGCTGAGCTCCCCTTCTACCTTTCACTGCTCTCCGAGCTCCCTTTCTGCCTCTCACTCCCCTGAGCTCCTTTTCTGCCCCTCTGAGATCCCCTTCTACCTTTCACTACTCTCTGAGCTCCCTTTCTGCCTCTCAATTCTCCTATCTCCTTTTTACCTCTTAATCCTCTGAGCTCCATTTCTGCCTCTCACTCTTCAGAGCTCCATTTCTGCCCCTCACTCCTCTGTGCTCCCCTCCTGTCTCTCACTCCTCTGATCGCCCCTTCTACACCATACTCCTCTGAGCTCCTTTTCTACATCTTACTCCTCTGAGCTCCTTTTCTACATCTTACTACTCTGAGCCCCCTTCTCCTCTTACTCCCCTGAGCTCCTTTTCTGCCCCACTGAGCTCCCCTTCTACTTTTCACTGCTCTCCGAGCTCCCTTTCTGCCTCTAACTACTCTGATCTCCTTTTCTACCTCTTACTACTCTGAGCTCCATTTCTGACTCTCACTCCTCTGAGCTCCATTTCTGACTCTCACTCCTCAGAGCTCCATTTCTGCCTGTCTGTCTTCTGAGATCACATTCTCCTCTGACTCCTTAGAGCTCATTTCTGCCTCTCACTTCTAAGAGCTCCATTTCTGCCTGTCACTCCTCAGAGCTTCATTTCTGCCTCTATCTCCTTAGAGATCCATTTCTGCCTATCAATCAATCAATCAATCAATACATTTGTATAGCGCACTACTCACCTGTGAGGGTCTCAAGGCGCTGGGGGGAGGGGTGCTGCTACTGCTCGAATAGCCAGGTCTTGAGTAGCTTCCTGAAGGTAAGCCGGTCCTGGGTCTGCCGTAGGAGGATGGGGAGGGTGTTCCAGGTTTTGGCGGCGAGGTGGGAGAACGATCTGCCGCCGGTGGTCACTCTTCGGATGCGGGGGACGGTGGCGAGGACGAGGTCGGCGGAGCGAAGCTGGCGGTTTGGGGTGTAGAAGGTGAGTCGTCTGTTGAGCTATGTCGGTCCGGTGTTGTGGAGTGCTTTGTGTGCGTGGGTGAGGAGCTTGAAGGTGATCCTCTTGTTGACGGGAAGCCAGTGCAGGTCTTTTAGGAGGGTTGTGATGTGGCTGCGGCAAGGGATGTCGAAAATCAAATGTGCAGAGGCGTTCTGTATGCGTTGTAGTCGTTTCAGGAGTTTGGCCGAGGTTCCTGCGTAGAGGGCGTTACCGTAGTCCAGTCTGCTGCTGACGAGGGCCTGTGTGACCGTTCTTCTTGTTTCAGTGGGGATCCACCTGTAGATCTTGCGGAGCATGCGGAGGGTGTTGAAACAGGAGGACGAGACGGCGTTGACTTGCTTGGTCATGGAGAGTGTTGAGTCGAGGATGAACCCTAGGTTGCGTGCGTGGTCGGTGGGTGTTGGTGCTGCTCCCAGTGTGGTCGGCCACCAGGAGTCGTCCCACGCCGAGGGAGTGGAGCCGAGGATGAGGACTTCCGTCTTGTCTGAGTTCAGCTTCAGGCAGCTGATCTTCATCCACTCGGCGACGGCTTTCATTCCTTCGTGGAGGTTGGGTTTGGCGGTGAAGGTGTCCTTGGTGAGGGAGAGGATCAGTTGAGTGTCGTCGGCGTAGGAGATGATGTTGAGGTTGTGCAGTCGGGCGACGTGACCGAGTGGTGCCATGTAGATGTTGAACAATGAGGGATGATCCTTGGGGTACGCCGCAGATCATCTCGGTGGCTTCGGATCGGAAAGGGGGGAGGCGGACGCTCTGGGTTCTGCCGGAGAGGAAGGAGGTGGTCCAGTCCAGTGCTTTGTCTCGGATCCCAGCATTGTGGAGGCTTGTGCGTAGGGTGAGGTGGCAGACCGTGTCGAAGGTGGCTGACAGGTCCAGGAGGATGAGGGCCGCGGTTTCGCCGTTGTCCAGTCGGATCCTGATGTCATCAGTGGCAGCAATGAGGGCAGTTTCGGTGCTGTGGTTGCTGCGGAACCCGGACTGGGACGGATCCAGGATGCTGTTCTCCTCGAGGTGGCGGGTCAGTTGTCTGTTGACGGTCTTCTCGATGACCTTCGCTGGGAACTGGAGCAGGGAGATGGGTCGGAAGTTCTTGAGGTCCTTGGGATCCGCCTTGGGTTTTTTGAGTAAGGCGTTGATCTCGGCGTGCTTCCAGCTTTCCGGGAAGGTCGCGGTCTCGAAGGAGATGTTGATGGCCTTGCGGAGATGGGGTGCGATGGTGGAGCTGGCTTTGTTGAAGATGTTGTGTGGGCATGGGTCTGACGGAGAGCCGGAGTGGATGGTGCTCATGATATTGATGGTGTCGTCGTCGTTTATGTTGGTCCAGGTGAGCAGGGGATCGGTGAGGATGGCGTCCGTGCGGTCGGAGGTCTCGGTGACTGTCGGGGCGGTCAGGGTGTTGAAGCTGTCATGGATGTCTGCGATCTTGCGGTGGAAGAAGGTGGCGAGGGCGTCGCACAGGTCTTGCGAAGGTGGGATGTCGTTGGTGTTGGAGCTGGGGTTGGAGAGCTCCTTCACGATGTTGAAGAGCTCTTTGCTGTCATGTGCGTTGTTGTCTAGGCGGTCTTTGAAGGAGGCCCTTTTGGCGGATCTGATGAGGTGATGGTGTCTGCGGATGGCGTTCTTGTGGGCTGCGTGGCTGTCCGGTGTCTGTTCGCGGTGCCATTTCTTCTCTAGTTTTCGGCAGGTTTGCTTGGATGCCTGGAGGTCCGTGGTGAACCAACTGGCTTTCTTGTTGGTGTGTCTGTTGGAGGGTTTCTTGAGCGGGCGAGGGTGTTGGCGCAGTCGTCGATCCACTGTCTATGGTTGCGGGCGGCGGTGTCGGTGGGGTCGACGGGTGGGCTTCGGGCGAGGGTGGTGTTTAGCTGGTCTTCGGTGACTTTGCTCCAGCATCGGCGAGGGATCTGCTGAGTGCGGTGGTGCGTGGTGGGTTTCCGGAAGGTGAAGTGGATGCAGTGATGGTCGGTCCAGTGGAGTTCGTGGTGTGGCTGAAGGAGACGTGGGAGCTTGCTGAGAAGATGGGGTCAAGCGTGTGGCCGGCAGAGTGGGTGGGTGTTGTGACGAGCTGTCTGAGTCCGAGGTTGGTGAGGTTGTCAATCAAGGTGGTGGAGTTGGTGTCGTTGTTGTTCTCGAGGTGGAAGTTCAGGTCCCCGAGGAGGATGTAGTCTTTGGAGGCGAGGGCGTGCGTACTGACGAAGTCGGCGATGGCATCGCTGAACTGTGGCCGTGGACCGGGTGGTCTGTAGATGAGGGTTCCTCTGAGGGTGGTGTTGGGATCAGTGTGGATCTGGAAGTGCAGGTGTTCGGCGGTGCTGAGGGTGTCGTTGGTGCTGGTCGAGACTCTGAGGGTGTTCCTGTGGACGATGGCGATTCCTCCTTCTGTTCCGTTGGTGCGGTCCCTGCGGGTGATCTTGTAGCCGTCAGGGATAGCTATGGCAATGTTGGGTGCCGAGGCGGGGTTCAACCAGGTCTCCGTCAGGAAGGCGACGTCTGGGGAGGTGGAGTCGAGTAGGTCCCAGAGTTCGATGGAGTGTTTCCTGGCGGAGCGGGTGTTGAGTAGAAAGCATCTGAGGTGGTTGCGTCCTTTCTCGGTGGGTGGTTTGGTGGCTCGGAGGCTGGTGAAGCTGCAGTTCCGGCAGGAAAAGGGTCCTTGGGTTCGCTTTGGGGCGGCCAGGAAGCAGGTGTGTGATCGTCCGGTGTTGAGTGCGTTGAGGGTGCTGGCATCGTAGCGGAGACGGGCGTCGTGGCGTTCGCGGGGCCAGGTGTTCTGGCGCTGGGCGCGGTCCAGGCGCGGACGGGCGCAGACGAGCGCAGACGGGCTTGCCTTAGGCGCGCCCGCTGCGCACGGCCTCACAGCGGCCGCCATATAAGGGGAGGTGGGAGGGAGGAGCAGCTGGGAGGTGGGAGCGGGACGGCGAATGGGCGAGCAGGGGGGCGGGGACGCAGCGGCGGGAAAAAGGGTAGAGCGGGAAACAGAAGGCAAAAAGGGGAGAAAAACAAAATAACAGTGCAAAGACAGAAATAAAGGCAAAAAACGACTAACACAATACAGGATCAGAGGCGCAATTACAATAAGGCTGACAGAAGAGAAAGGGGCAGAACGAGCGCAGAGAGCTTACGGCCTACCACTGGCCACCAGGGATGAGGCGCAGGTGGTAGTGCGGGTGGAGGTGGGCCTCAAACTTCCTTCAGCGGCAGCAGCGAGCTAGAGGACACAGACACACAGGTGGTGCTGTGCGGCGTGGGGAGCAGCCTAACCTGTAAACAGGGTCCAGGGTCACTCCTCCGAGCTTGATTTCTACTTCTCACTCCTCAGAGCTCCATTTCTGCCTCTCACTCCTCTGAGCTCCATTTCTGCCTCTCACTTCTTAGAGCTCCATTTCTGCCTCTCACTCCTCTCATCTCCAATTCTGACTCTCACTCCTTAGAGCTCCATTTCTGCCTCTCACTCCTCAGAGCTCTATTTCAGCCTCTCACTCCTCTGAGCTCCATTTCTACCTCTCACTCGTCTGAGCTCCTCTTTTCCTCTCACTCCTCTGAGCTCCATTTCTGCCTCTCAGTGATCTGAGCTCTCCTTCTGCCTCACTCCTCTGAGCTTTCTTTCTCCCACTCACTCCTCTGAGCTCAACGTCTGCCTCTCATCCGTCTAAGCTCCCCTTCTCCTCTCACTCCTCTGAGCTCCATTTCTGCCACTCACTTCTCTGAGCTCCATTTCTGCTTTTCACTCCTATGAGCTCCATTTCTGCTTCCCGCACCTCAGAGCTCCATTTCTGCTTGTCAGTCCTCTGAGCTCTATTTCTGCCTCTAACTCCACTAACCTCCATTTCTGCCTCTCACTCATCTTACCTCCTCTTTTCCTCTCACTTATCTGACCTCCATTTCTGCCTCTCACTCCTCTGATCTATTTTCCTCTCACTCCTCTGAGCTCCCTTTCTGCCTCTCACTCCTCTGAGCTCTCCTTCTGACTCTCACTCCTATGAGCTTTCCTTCTGCCTCTCACTCCTCTGAGCTCAACTTCTGCCTCTCATTCCTCTGAGCTCCCTTCCTGCCTCTCACTCCCCTCTGATCTCCACTTCTGCCACTCTGAGCTCCCCTTCTGCCACTCTGAGCTCCCCTTCTGCTTCTCACTCATCTGAGCTCTCCTTCTGCCTCTTGCTTCCCTTCTGCCTCTCACTTCTCAAAGCTCCCCATCTCCTCTCACTCCTCAGAGCTCTCCTTCTGCACCTCACTCCTCTGAGCTCTACTTCTGCCTCTCACTACTCTGAGCTCCCCTTCTGCCACTCACCCGTCTAAGCTCCCCTTCTCCTCTCACTCCTCTGAGCTCCATTTCTGCCACTCACTTCTCTGAGCTCCATTTCTGCTTCTCACTCCTCAGAGCTTCATTTCTGCCTGTCAGTCCTCTGAGGTCCACTTCTCCTGACTCCTGAGAGCTCATTTCTGCATCTCACTCCTAAGAGCTCCATTTCCGATTCTGACTCCTCAGAGCTCAATTTCTGCCTCTCAGTCCTCTGAGCTCCCCTTCTCCTCTGACTTCTCAGAGTTCCATTTCTGCCTCTCACTCCTTAGAGCTCCATTTCTGCCTCTCATTCCTCTGAGCTCCATTTCTGCCTCTCCCTCCTCAGAGCTCCATTTCTGCCTCTCACCTCCAATTCTGACTCTCAGTCCTCAGTGCTCCATTTCTGCCTCTCACTCCTTAGAGCTCCCTTTCTGCCTCTCACTCCTCCGAGCTTTCCTTCTGCCTCTCTCTCCCTTGAGCTCAACTTCTGCCTCTCACTCCTCTAAGCTCCCTTCCTGACTCTCACTCCCCTCTGATCTCCACTTCTGCCACTCTGAGCCTCTCACTCATCTGAGCTCTCCTTCTGACTCTCACTTCTCTGAGCTCCCCTTTTGCCTCTCACTCCTCTGAGCTCTCCTTCTGCCTCATGCTTCCCTTCTGCATCTCTTTCCTCAGAGCTCCCCTTCTCCTCTCAGCTCACCTTCTTCCCCTCATACCTCTGACCACCCCTTCTTCTCTCTCTCCTCTGAGCTCCACTTCTGCCTCTCACCCGTCTAAGCTCCCCTTCTCCTCTCACTCCTCTGAGCTCCATTTTTTGCCACTCACTTCTCTGAGCTCCATTTCTGCTTCTCACTCCTACGAGCTCCATTTCTGCTTCTCACTCCTCAGAGCTTCAGTTCTGCCTGCCAGTCCTCTGAGATCCACTTCTCCTCTGACTCATGAGAGCTCATTTCTGCCTCTCGCTCCTCTGAGCTCCATTTCTGATTCTCACTCCTCAAAGCTCAATTTCTGCCTCTCAGTCCTCTGCGCTCCCCTTCTCCTCTGACTCCTCTGAGCTCCATTTCTGCCTCTCCCTCCTAAGAGCTCCATTTCTGCCTCTCACTCCTCTGAGCACTATTTCTGCCTCTCACTCCTCAGAGCTCCATTTCTGCATCTCACTCCTCTGAGCTCCATTGGTGCCTCTCACTCCTCAGAGCTCCATTTCTGATTCTCACTCCTCAATGCTCAATTTCTGCCTCTCAGTCCTCTACGCTCCCCTTCTCCTCTGACTCCTCTGAGCTCCATTTCTGCCTCTCACTCCTAAGAGTTCCATTTCTGCCTCTCACTCCTCTGAGCACTATTTCTGCCTCTCACTCCTCAGAGCTCCATTTCTGCATCTCACTCCTCTGAGCTCCATTTGTGCCTCTCACTCCTCAGAGCTCTATTTCTGCCTCTCACTCCTCTGACCCCTTTCTGCACCTCATTTGCTTCTTTCTGCCCCCCTGTTGTCTCTTTCTGCACTCGTCTTCCCTCTTTCTGTACTTTTCCTGCCTGTTTTTGTATCTCACTTGCTTCTTTCTCACTTTTCTTGCTTCTTTCTGCACCCCTGTTGTCTCTTTATGTACCTCTTTTGCCTCTTTCTGCACTTTTCTTGCCTTTTTCTGCACCTCTCTTCCCTCTTTCTGCACGTCTGTTGCCTCTTTCTGCACCTCATTTGCTTCTTTCTGCACCCCTGTTGTCTCTTTCTGCAATCGTCTTCCCTCTTTCTGTACCTTTCCTGCCTGTTTTTGCATCTCACTTGCCTCTTTCTGCACTTTTCTTGCTTCTTTCTGCACCCCTGTTGTCTCTTTATGTACCTCTTTTGCCTCTTTCTACACTTTTCTTGGCTTTTTCTGCACCTCTCTTCCCTTTCTCTGCAAGTCTGTTGCCTCTTTCTGCACCTCATTTGCTTCTTTCTGCACTCGTCTTCCCTCTTTCTGTACCTTTGCTGCCTGTTTTTGTATCTCACTTGCTTCTTTCTGCACTTCACTTGCTTCTTTCTGCAACCCTGTTGTCTCTTTATGTACCTCTTTTGCCTCTTTCTGCACTTTTCTTGCCTTTTTCTGCACCTCTCTTCCCTCTTTCTGCACGTCTGTTGCCTCTTTCTGCACCTCATTTGCTTCTTTCTGCACCCCTGTTCTCTTTCTGCACTCGTCTTCCGTCTTTCTGTACCTTTCCTGCCTGTTTTTGTATCTCACTTGCTTCTTTCTGCACTTTTCTTGCTTCTTTCTGCACCCCTGTTGTCTCTTTATGTACGTCTTTTGCCTCTTTCTGCACTTTTCTTGGCTTTTTCTGCACCTCTCTACCCTCGTTCTGCACGTCTGTTGCCTCTTTCTGCACCTCATTTGCTTCTTTCTGCACCCCTGTTGTCTCTTTCTGCACTCGTCTTCCCTCTTTCTGTACTTTTCCTGCCTTTTTTGTATCTCACTCGCTTCTTTCTGCACTTTTCTTGCTTCTTTCTGCACCCCTGTTGTCTTTTTATTTACCTCTTTTGCCTCTTTCTGCACTTTGCTTGCCTTTTTGTGCACCTCTCTTCCCTCTTTCTGCACGTCTGTTGCCTTTTTCTGCACCTCATTTGCTTCTTTCTGCACCCGTTGTCTCTTTCTGCACTCGTCTTCCGTCTTTCTGTACCTTTCCTGCCTGTTTTTCCATCTCACTTGCCTCTTTCTGCACTTTTCTTGATTCTTTCTGCACCCCTGTTGTCTCCTTGTGTACCTCTTTTGCCCTTTTCTGCACTTTTCTTGGCTTTTTCTGCACCTCTCTTCCCTCTTTCTGCACGTCTGTTGCCTCTTTCTGCACCTCATTTGCTTCTTTCTACACCCCTGTTGTCTCTTTCTGCACTCGTCTTCCCTCTATCTGTACCTTTCCTGCCTGTTTTTGCATCTCACTTGCCTCTTTCTGCACTTTTCTTGCTTCTTTCTGCACCCCTGTTGCCTCTTTCTGCACCTCATTTGCTTCTTTCTGCACTCGTCTTCCCTCTTTCTGTACCTTTCCTGCCTGTTTTTCCATCTCACTTGCCTCTATCTGCACTTTTCTTTGCTTTTTCTGCACCTCTCTTCCCTCTTTATGTACCTCTTTTGCCTCTTTCTGCACTTCACTTTCCTTTTTCTGCACCTCTCCGCCCTCTTTCTGCACGTCTGTTGCCTCTGTCTGCACCTCATTTGCTACTTTCTGCACCTCTATTGTCTGCACTCGTCTTCCCTCTTTCTGTACCTTTCCTGCCTGTTTTTGTATCTCACTTGCTTCTTTCTGCACTTTTCTTGCTTCTTTCTGCACCCCTGCTGTCTCTTTATGTACCTCTTTTGGCTCTTTCTGCACTTTTCTTGCCTTTTTCTGCACCTATCTTCCCTCTTTCTGTATGTCTGTTGCCTCTTTTTGCACGTCATTTGCTTCTTTCTGCATCCCTGTTGTCTCTTTCTGCACTTGTCTTCCGTCTTTCTGTACCTTTCCTGCCTGTTTTTGCAACTCACTTGCCTCTTCCTGCACTTTTCTTGCTTCTTTCTGCACCCCTGTTGTCTCTTTATGTACCTCTTTTGCCTCTTTCTGCACTTTTCTTTCCTTTTTCTGCACCTCTCTTCCCTCTTTCTGCACTTCTGTTACCTCTTTCTGCACCTCATTTGCTTCTTTCTGCACCCCTGTTCTCTTTCTGCACTCGTCTTCTGTCTTTCTGTACCTTTCCTGCCTTTTTTGTATCTCACTTGCTTCTTTCTGCACTTTTCTTGCTTCTTTCTGCACCCCTGTTGTCTTTTTATTTACTTCTTTTGCCTCTTTCTGCACTTTTCTTGCCTTTTTCTGCACCTCTCTTCCCTCTTTCTGCACGTCTGTTGCCTCTTTCTGCACCTCATTTGCTTCCTTCTGCACCCCTGTTCTCTTTCTGCACTCGTCTTCCCTCTTTCTGTACGTTTCCTGCCTGTTTTTGTATCTCACTTGCTTCTTTTTCACTTTTCTTGCTTCTTTCTGCACCCCTGTTGTCTCTTTATGTACCTCTTTTGCATCTTTCTGCACTTTGCTTGCCTTTTTTGTGCACCTCTCTTCCCTCTTTCTGCACGTCTGTTGCCTCTTTCTGCACCTCATTTGCTTCTTTCTGCACCCCTGTTGTCTCTTTCTGCACTCGTCTTCCGTCTTTCTGTACCTTTCCTGCCTGTTTTTCCATCTCACTTGTCTCTTTCTGCACTTTTTTTGATTCTTTCTGCACCCCTGTTGTCTCCTTATGTACCTCTTTTGCCCTTTTCTGCACTTTTCTGGGCTTTTTCTGCACCTCTCTTCCCTCTTTCTGCACGTCTGTTGCCACTTTCTGCACCTCATTTGCTTCTTTCTGCACCCCTGTTGTCTCTTTCAGCACTCATCTTCCCTCTTTCTGTACCTTTCCTGTCTGTTTTCGCATCTCACTTGCCTCTTTCTGCACCTTTCTTGCTTCTTTCTGCACCACGTTGTCTCTTTATGTACCTCTTTTGCCTCTTTCTGCACTTTTCTTGGCTTTTTCTGCACCTCTCTTCCCTTTTTCTGCACGTCTGTTGCCTCTTTCTGCACCTCATTTGCTTCTTTCTGCACTCGTCTTCCCTCTTTCTGTACCTTTCCTGCCTGTTTTTGTATCTCACTTGCTTCTTTCTGCACTTTTCTTGCTTCTTTCTGCACCCCTGTTGTCTCTTTACGTATCTCGTTTGCCTCTTTCTGCACTTTTCTTGGCTTTTTCTGCACCTCTCTTCCCTCTTTCTGCACGTCTGTTGCCACCTTCTGCACCTCATTTGCTTCTTTCTGCACCCCTGTTGTCTCTTTCAGCATTCGTCTTCCCTCTTTCTGTACCTTTGCTGCCTGTTTTTGTATCTCACTTGCTTCTTTCTGCACTTCTCTTGCTTCTTTCTGCACCCCTGTTGTCTCTTTATGTACCTCTTTTGCCTCTTTCTGCACTTTTCTTGGCTTTTTCTGCACCTTTCTTTCCTCTTTCTGCACGTCTGTTGCCTCTTTCTACTCCTCATTTGCTTCTTTCTGCACCCCTGTTGTCTCTTTCTGCACTCGTCTTCCCTCTTTCTGTACCTTTCCTGCCTGTTTGTGTATCTCACTTGCTTCTTTCTGCACTTTTCTTGATTCTTTCTGCACCCCTGTTGTCTCTTTATGTACCTCTTTTGCCTCTTTCTGCACTTTTCTTGCCTTTTTCTGCACCTCTCTTCCCTCTTTCTGCACGTCTGTTGCCTCTTCCTGCACCTCATTTGCTTCTTTCTGCACCCCTGTTGTCTCTTTCTGCACTCGTCTTCCCTCTTTCTGTACCTTTCCTGCCTGTTTTTCTATCTCACTTGCTTCTTTCTGCACTTTTCTTCCTTCTTTCTGCACCCCTGTTGTCTCTTTATGTACCTCTTTTGCTTCTTTCTGCACTTTTCTTGCCTTTTTCAGCACCTCTCTTCCCTCTTTCTGCACGTCTGTTGCCACTTTCTGCACCTCATTTGCTTCTTTCTGCACCCCTGTTGTCTTTCTTCACTCGTCTTCCCTCTTTCTGTACCTTTCCTGCCTGTTTTTGTATCTCACTTGCTTCGTTCTGCACTTTTCTTGCTTCTTTCTGCACCCCTGTTGTCTCTTTATGTACCTCCTTTGCCTCTTTCTGCACTTTTCTTGGCTTTTTCTGCACCTCTCGTCCCTCTTTCTGCACGTCTGTTGCTCTTTCTGCACCTCATTTGCTTCTTTCTGCACCCCCGTTGTCTCTTTCTGCACTCGTCTTCCCTCTTTCTGTTCCTTTCCTGCCTGTTTTTGTATCTCACTTGCTTCTTTCTGCACTTTTCTTGCTTGCACCCCTGTTGTCTCTTTATGTACCTCTTTTGCCTATTTCTGCACTTTTCTTGCCTTTTTCTGCACCTCTTTTCCCTCTTTCTGGTCGTCTGTTGCCTCTTTCTGCACCTTATTTGCTTCTTTCTGCACCCCTGTTGTCTCTTTCTGCACTCGTATTCCCTCTTTCTGTACCTTTCCTGCCTGTTTTTGCATCTCACTTGCCTCTTTCTGCACTTTTCTTGCTTCTTTCTGCACCCCTGTTGTGAGAAGTTGGCCTGGTATATGCTGTCCACTATTTAAAGTGGGCACCTTGCACCAGTCCAATCAACCCCTTATTGTAGATAGGTTAAAGACAACCTTTATTGAAAGCTATCCTAGTGGTAGCTATGGAGAGCAGCCTTCAGACTAAGTCTTGAAGGAATGTAAAGCAGCTTGTTTTACCAGTCTATAATCTCTTGAGTGACCAAATGAAAGAGGACCACACCAGGTATATATCTAAAATATATGTATTTATTCTCAAACACACCCCTCTAGTCTCTTTATGAGGCTAGAGTTCGAAGTACATAAGTTGCAAGTCAGTAAATCACAGTAATAGCACAAATACACGTTTGGGCCCTAGGGGCGTACCAAACCATATACCAAAAAAGTGGTATAAGAACCACGACTGAGCTAGACACAAGGCCTAGAGCCTGTAGAAGTGCTTGGCCCTCAAGGAACCACCCAAGGCAGTGACACAGGGGACCCACGGGAGACGCGTGCAGTGTGAGAACACAGCCGCGAGCCACCGTTGACTTCTATGGGGAATGTCGCGGTTCGAGTTTTAAAGAAAAAGGACACTTCGAGGAGGACTTGGAGCAATCCCCTTTAGAACTAGGCAGTTCTAGAGTCTATACCCATGGGAGCGCCGGAGTACTCGTGTTACCTCACCCAGTTAAGCCGGGTGCATAGGTGTCTTTCGGGGTCGGGTTTTGTCGTTGGTTTCAATGGCGATCTGGTGCAAGATACTGCTGACGGCCAAGTCGGAAGTGTCCGGGTGGATCCAAGAGTAGATCGAAGATCTGAAGAACCTGAAAGCAGAGGGGACAGAGTCTGGGTCACTAGCCAGTGACCAGCAAGGCGATGAGCAGATGCCCACCGATGTCGGGTGCTTCAGGTAGGTTGACGGTCGTCTTGTCTCTTCAGCCACGAGTGCCAGGAGGTGTCGACGAGGACCAGGAGCTGGATTCGAGCTGTCCCACGACGTCTGTCGATTGCTGAGGTGTCGGCGACCGGATTGGACCCAACAAGCATTGGCAACGGCAAGTCAAGTGGAAATAGAGAAAGGACTTGGGTTCAGATCAGCAAGGTCTGAGGGACTCACCCAGCAAGGGTAAGTCGGGGTACGTCTGGAGCAACCAGGGAAGCCCAAGCAGAAGAAGAGTTGTCTTCGGGATGGCCCACTGGCCAACGGACTAGCGACCGTGAAGGAGCCTCGAGTGGACGCACTTGGAGCTGGCTCACAAGACACTCGTGGAGTGGAGGCCAGTGATCTTCGGTGCAGTCGGTGCAGGAGGCGGGGGCTACTCGGAGCCCAAAGCACAACTTCGAGGGAGCCCAGGAAGATGATGCACTTGCAAATGTGCTCCGTGTCCAGGGGTCACGGTTCCACGTTACCCACGACAGCTACGGGCCTCAGCTTCGCTGGGGACTCAGGACAGCCTCGCGGAAGTCTGGAAATCTACCTCTGGTGATGCAAAGACTTCGGCGTCCGGCGGGAGCTTCAGCGATGCAGACCGGACAATTGCTTCTTAGGTGCCTGCCAAGCAGGGGAGTCACTCCTTGACCCCAATGGAGATTCTTCAGTCCTCTAATCTTAAAGTAGAGCATCGAAGGTCCAGGATTCGGCTTCAGAGTATCGTCCAGGGTAATCTAAAGTCCTAAGGACTGGGGTCCCATACTTATACAAGGTTAGGGGGTTGGACATACTCTGGGGACCCACCTATGGGAGGGTCAGGGAAGAGGGGTGGTTACACCCATTCCTTTTGTCCAATTTCGTGCCAGAGCAGGGGCAGGTAGCCCCTGCAACCAGTTTGAACTGGACTAGGCACAGGAACACCAAATGTGCCCCAGTGCAGGACTTCAAAGCACCAGAGAGTGCTCCCGCCGAGCCCCAATACACACTATCCTGTCTGGGGAGGTGGTTACACCTCCCTGTGACAGGAAATCCATTGTCCAGGCCTCCCCTGCCGGAGTTTCAGTCAGCAGCAGGAGTCCAGACCCGTGTCTGTGGCAGCGGCATCCATTTTGTGATGCCATGGCTTTGGAAAGTTAATACCGGGTAGGCCGGTATGTACATGTCTCTCCCTCTAGAAGGGTGGAATGCTACCCCCGCCGCCAGAACTGGCGGGGGGTAGTATTCCAAGATGTTTGACACCAAACACAACATGTTTCCGTGCAGCCAGTCCAAAGTTAGCATTTAACGCGAGGTTATAATGCACTTAAGAGTATATGGTCAGGCTGCACCACAAACAGCACCAGAGGATTGACTCCGAACGCTGCAGAGGGGCTCTGCTCATGCAGGAGCACCCTCTCACATAAAAACCAAGCACTCTGCCTTCAGGATTGTTAAGGCCTGCCATAGGAGTGACTTATAGGTTTATATGTGTGTGCAATGGTAGTGATATAGGTAGCCTATATCACTGTAAGGGGTGCATGCACCACCTTACCCAGGCTGCAGTAGCAGACCTGTGGTGTCATTTTGGCTTGCCTTCCAGGGGTGGCACAATACATGCTGCAGCCCCTGGCAGGCCTCTGGGGTACCTATGCCCTGGGTACATAGTATACCATATACTAGGGACTTATAAGGGCACTCCAGAATCCAATCAGAGATGTGCCTAAGGCACATGGAAACCATTTTAGAGAGGAAGCAGCTAGGCTGGGGTTCTGATTAGCCGGGCCCCAGCCAGACTAAAGTCGAAAAACAGTGAAGCATTAGCAAAAAGTGGGGGTACCCATGTGAAGCAGATCCTACTCTACTACACAACCCCCCCCCCCAAACGCAGGGACATTAAACTAACCTTGACCAGTTGAGTCTTCATGTTCTAAGTGGAAATACATAGAGTCCATCTGCATTGGCATGGCTACTCCCAGGTCTGTGTTCCACTGTATAGTCCATCCCCTGGAGGGAAATGGACCACCTAAGCAGTTTGGGGTTTTCACCCTTCATTTGTTTTAGCCATAAGAGGGGCTTATGGTCTGTTTGAGCAAGGAAGTGAGTACCAAACAAGTATGGCCTCAACTTCTTCAGAGCCCAAACCACAGCAAAGGCCTCCCTCTCAATGGCTGACCAACGTTTCTCTCTAGCGGTCAGCCTTCTGCTAATGAAAGCTACTGGCTGATCCTGACCTTCATCATTCAATTGTGACAGTACAACCCCTACCCCCAATTCAGATGCATCTGTTTGGACAATGAACTTCTTGGAGTAATCAGGGCTCTGCAGAATGGGAGCAGTGCACATGGCCTGCTTCAGGTCATCAAATGCCTTTTGACAGTTAGTTGTCCACTGAACCTTTTTGGGCATTTTCTTTGAAGTTAAGTCATTCAGGGATGTCACTATTGATCCATACCCCTTGACAAATCTCCTATAGTACCCAGTCAGGCCTAAGAAGGCTCTCACCTGAGTCTGGGCAATTGGAGCAACCCAGTCCATGATGGTCTGGATTTTGCTCTGTAGTGGTTGAACCTGGCCTCCACCCACAAGGTGGCCCAGGTACACAACCTGACTCTGCCCTATGTGGCACTTGGTGGCCTTGATAGTGAGGCCTGCCTTTTGCAGGGCCTCCAAAACATTTCTGAGGTGGACCAGGTGATCCTCCCAGGTGGAGCTAAAGACAGCAATATCATCTAGATATGCTGCACTATAGGCTTCCAGACCTGTAAGGACTGTATTCACCAACCTCTGAAAAGTGGCAGGTGCATTCTTCAGACCAAAGGGCATCACCACAAATTGGTAATGTACACTAGGGGTTGAGGATGCTGTCTTTGGCTTTGCATCATCAGCTAGCCTGATCTGCCAGTTGCCAGCTGTCAGGTCAAATGTGCTTAGATACTTGGCTGAGGCCAAAGTGTCTATTAGCTCATCTGCCCTGGGTATTGGATGGGCATCAGTCCTAGTGACTGCATTGAGGCCTCTGTAGTCCACACAAAACCTCATCTCTCTCTTTCCACCACTGGTGTGAGGTTTTGGCACAAGGACCACTGGACTAGCCCAGGGGCTATCTGAGGGCTCAATAACTCCCAAATCCAACATTTTCTGGACTTCTGTCCTGATACAGTCCCTGACATGGTCAGGTTGCCTATAAATCTTATTTTTAATAGGCAGACTGTCCCCAGTGTCCACTTCATGAGTGCACCAGGTGGTCTGACTTGGAGTCAGAGAGAACATATGCCTGAACTGATTGAGCACCTGTCTGCAATCAGTTTGCTGCTGGGCAGTGAGGCTGTGTCGTAGGGATTCTGCACACACACAGAGCTATGCACAGGATAATAGGACCTCGGAATATAGTGGTGAGCCAAACATAAACCTTAGCACCTAAAACCCCAACCCAACTAGCCTTAGCGTCCCATTAGCAACAATGTACCAATGATTAGACAACCCAGAACACGGTAGCTCTCTCTCTCTCTCTCAGGACTCGAAGTAGTAAGAACACCCTTTCGTCACTCACTCATACCTGTCCACAACCGGCGTAAGGAGAGACACAGTATAGGTTAAAATGTTTATTTCAACATACATGCTCTAAGATACAGTACACGTGACAGTACTATCAGCATAATGCATAAGAATAATATAATCAGCATAGTTACAACTCAATAGAATACTAACGGGGAAAGCATTTCACAAAACAGTGGATAGAGGGCTGTATGGCCTTACTACCCTCCCCGTGCTATTAGCTTGTTTATTAGGATAATAGAAGACCTCTGGGCTTTGACAAGCGAACCCCCATACCTCAGTCTCTAGATGCAAGCACTACATCAGCAGACAATCACAGCTCTTCTCTCTGGAAAGGATTTCTTCAAGTCCCTCTCAAGAGGGAAAAACGCAATAATAAAAGCCCACCAATTTCCCCATGGCAGCTGTACATAGTGTTATGTCTAGGTGCGAGGGACTGGCCATATCAGCAAGAACCAGGGACGTGTTTTTCGACCTTGTAACTGTTGTTCAGACTGAGCCCAAAGGAAACAGGAGAAAGGGTGAGAAACAGAAAACGCAGACAGTTGTAGAATAACTTGGCAGGAGCAGAGGGCGACAGAACAACGGCTAAGAGTAACGTGCGCAAAAGTCATCATGGCAGCCAGGCCTATGCCAACGTATCCAGGCAGGCCAGGAGGCCACAAACCACAAGACAGCTGCCTGCCAAGGCTACACCATCCACTGACCCATCATCAGGGTCCTGTGAGAGCAGGTGAGGGAGTGGGTCACTCTCTTCCTCCTGTCCCTCATCAGTAGCCATGGGCAAGCCCATGTCTGCCCTGTCCACATATGGTTTCAATCTGTTGACATGGAGAACCCTGTGGGGACTCCTGGGTGTTCCTAGGTCTACCAAATAGGTAACCCCACCCTTCTGTTCAACAATGGTATGGGGTCCACTCCACTTGTCTTGGAGAGCTGCTGGGGCCACTGGCTCCAACACCCACACCTTCTGCCCTGGCTGATAAACAGTCAGTACAGCCTTTTGGTCATGCCAGGCTTTTTGCAGTTCCTGGCTAGTCTCAAGGTTTTTAGTTGCCTTTTTCATGTACTCAGCCATCCGGGAGCGGAGACCAAGTACATAGTCCACTATGTCCTGCTTTGGGGGCTTGAGAGGTAACTCCCATCCTTCCTTCACCAGGCACAATGGACCCCTGACAGGGTGACCAAACAAAAGTTCAAAAGGGCTGTAGCCAACTCCCTTTTGAGGCACCTCCCTGTATGCAAACAAAAGGCAGGGCAAGAGTATGTCCCATCTTCGCCTAAGCTTTTCTGGGAGCCCTTTGATCATGCCCTTCAAGGTTTTGTTGAATCTCTCAACTAAACCATTGCATTGTGGGTGATAGGGTGTGGTGAATTTGTAAGTCACTCCACACTCCTTCCACATTGCCTTCAAGTATCCAGACATAAAGTTTGCACCCCTGTCTGATACTACCTCCTTAGGGAAACCCACTCTTGAGAAAACTCCCAGGAGGGCTCTTGCCACCACAGGTGCTGTAGTGGCCCTAAGGGGAATAGCCTCTGGGTACCTAGTGGCATGGTCCAGCACCACCAGGATAAACCTGTGCCCAGATGCTGTTTGCGGATCCATGGGACCAACAATGTCAATCCCTACCCTTTCAAAGGGAACCCCCACCACTGGTAGTGGTATCAGGGGGGCCTTTGTGGTGCCACCTGCCTTCCCACTGGCTTGGCAGGTTACACAGGAGCGACAAAACTCCTTGGTGTCTTCAGACATGTGGGGCCAGTGAAAGTGAGGGACAATTCTGTCCCAAGTCTTGTTCTGGCCCAGGTGACCTGCTAGGGGAATGTCATGGGCTAGGGTCAATAGGAAGCCCCTGAACTTCAGAGGTATAACCAACCTCCTGGTGGCACCAGGCTTGGGGTCTCTACACTCTGAGTACAAGAGTCCATCATCCCAATATATCTTATGGGGACCACTAGCATTCCCAGCAGCCTCAGCAGCAGCTTGCTGTTTGAGGGGTTCAAGGGAGGGGCAGCTCTGCTGCTCCTGGCTCAGATCTGCCCTGGAAGGGCCCCCTGTCCCCAAGAACTCTACCTGATCAGGCTCAAGCTCCTCTGGGACAGTTCCTTCTTCAGGACTGAGATCATCTCCCTCAAGAGACTGATCTTCCTTCTAAGCCAAGGGGGAAGGCACTGCCTTAACCCTCCTGCTCCTTCTCTTGGATGGCACTTGGTCCATTGTTCCAGGATCCAAGGCCTGTTCAGTGTTTGACATTTTGGCTTGTGACCTGGTCACAGCAAACACATCTGCAGGGATGCCCAGCATTTCTGCATGGGTCCTGAGCTCCATTTCTGCCCAAGCTGAAGTTTCTAGATCGTTGCCAAGCAAGCATTCAACTGGTAGGTCTGCACTTATCACAACCTTCTTAAGGCCAGTTACCCCTCCCCAGAAGAAGTTAACAACTGCCAGAGTATGGTCTGTTCTGACATTGCTAGCATTGGTCACTTGGTACATCTCACCAAGTATAATCTGCCCAGGATCCACAAGGTCTTGTGTCACCATGGTGACACTTGCCCCTGTGTCCCTGAATGCCAAAGCCTCTTTTCCATTTATTAATGGCTGTTGTCTGTACTTGCCCAGATTACTGGGACTCACAGAGGAGGTCACATCTATGCCTCCATCACAGACTAGAAAAACAATGGTCCTAGACTTATGTTAAATCTTAGTTGTCTGAAGCAATCATAGACAGCATAGGGTACATATACAGTTTAATTCAATAATGTACCGTTAACTTATTTAAAACACATTCAAATATATCCTCAAAATCCAAAAAGAAATCCAAAAAAGGCACACACAATTGTTTTTATGTGACTCGTATTTTATTCGGTCACTTTTCATACCATTTTATCATATTCAATGTTCAAAACAGAGGAGTGGTAGCTCCAAGGGAAAAAGTGAAGAAAGAAAGTGCTCGTGGAGTAAGATAGAATATATAAGAGGGAGATCCAATCAAGAAAAACAATGATTCATCATTATTTATATTACAATCTTATTAGTAAAACTGGTCGTGATTCATGATTGCACCAGTTCTACATTGAGGCCTGTCCATTAGTTAGTTCATGGTTAATCATTTTGTTATTTCTCAAAATCACTCGAGCAGACCAGCTGGATTCCCCCGGGCCATGCGAAGATGATGTATTAAGACGCTGTGGGCGATTTTCTCACCCATTAATTGAAGGTAAACTGCTGTTACCAAGCCGCAATTCTATTGCGGACTTTTATATCTATACCCAGGGGCGGCACTTTAACTGTGCATCACCCATGATCAGTTGCTCCCCGCATCCCCCCATCCCTCCTTTCTGTCTTGAGGAAGACCCGCTTGCAGAGGATATAAACTGCCCTCATTGCACTAGGGTCGAAACGTCGACACTCTCCCCTACTCGGGGCCTGTACCTGTTATTATCCCAGCCCTACTTGCTTACAGACAAACGTTGTTTGCGCATTTTTTGAGAAATAACAAAATGATTAACCATGAACTAACTTTGTGGGCCTTGTGAAGACTTCTGGTCTTTACCCTTCTCCCCACCCTTATCAGAGTTTTTAGAATCTTGCTTCTTTGGGTCACCACCTTGGTTCTGTACCTTCTGCCTCACCCTGGTTCTGACCCATTTGTCTGCCTTCTTACCCAATTCTTGGGAGAGGTCAGATCAGAGTCCACCAGGTACTGATGCAACAGCTGATTTTGACAGTTATTAAGAATGTGCTCCCTCATGATAAGATTGTACAATCCTTGGAAGTCACATACCTTGCTGCCCACTAACCAGCCTTCCAGAGCCTTAGCAGAACAATCAACAAAGTCCACCCAGTCTTGATTCTGTGCTTTTTGGGTATCTCTGAACTTTAACCTGTATTGTTCAGTTGTTAGGCCAAACCCATCAATTAGAGCACTCTTCTAGACTTTGTAATTGTCAGCATCCTCCTCTCTAACAGTGAGGAGCTTATCTCTTCCTTTGTCTGCAAAGGAGAGTGCAGGAGAGTAGGATCTGCCTCTTATGTTGCCCCCACTTTTTTTCTGATGTTTACACTGGTTTCTGGCTATAGTCTGGCTGGGACCCTGCCAATCAGGGCCCCAGCCTCTCTGTTCTCTCTAAACGACTTGGAGTGCACTCTAGGTGCACTAGGGATTGGATACTGTGGTGCCTTATGCGTCCCTAGTATATGGTACCTTAGGTACCAAGGGCATAGGTACTTCACAGGCCTACCAGGGGCTGAAGCATGTATTATGCCACCCCTGGGAAGCAGACTAAATCTGACACCGCAGGCCTGCTACTGCAGCCTGGGTGAGGAGGTGCTAGCACCCTCACTGAGATATAGGTTCCCTATATCTCTCCTGCACACACATTTAAACCTATCAGTCACCCCTAAGGCAGGCCCTATCAATCCTGAGGGCAGGGTGCTTGGTTTCTATGTGAGAGGGTGCCTCTGCCTGAGCAGGGCCCCTCTGCAGCCCTCAGAGTCCATTCTCTGGGGCTGTTTGTGAATGCGGTCAAACCATATACTCTTAAGTGCATTATATC